>CAJHQQ010001395.1:0-98532 GCA_905132885.1 Moricandia moricandioides
TTATACATAAGGGAAATTTGAAGCAATGACCATAAGAAGAAAACAAATTAGCCAAATAACCATATGAAGCTAATGGTTAGAATATACTATGTATAATATGTATTAATTCCTTTTTTGTCTTCAAAACCCAAACATACACATTTTGGCATATTTCTTCTTCTTCTTCTGCACAATATAATTTCTTTCATTTCATGTTTCTTCTCCAACGATAATGAAAATTTTTTTGAGTGAAAACAATTCTTTAATGAAAAGTTTATTATTGCACGCACAGTTGATTGAAATGAATCAAGATCAAAACTCATCGTATGTAACAAAATAGGCATCACCGAAACAAGAACAAGCGGTAGTGAAACTCTATCATCATCTTCCTCGATGATGGTGATTAAACCGGTGGAGATTGAAGATTGACTGGAGACTATAAGTTTATATTTAGTTTTTTTGTTTATGGTACTGAAGATTTAAGAATGAAAAATCAAATGTCGTATTGAAGAAGAAGATGAACAGTGAACATATATTGTCTATTCTATATTTACCAAATAGAATGGAAATTAGACTTTATGAAAATACAAATATTTGAATGTTAGTTAAATTGTTAGTATATATTTTATTAATCAAAACTATAATCTTTGCATTTGCGTCGATGTATTGTGAAAATTTTGTTAGTGAAATCCTAGTCTTTACATGGTTGGTGATGACAGCATTGGCAATACAGCGGATCAGCCTATTCTATACAACATTTATAGTATAGTCAACTTGTGGCAATTTTTGTTTTCACATCTCTCCATAGTAAATTTTCTATATTTTAGTTTTACTATCACGGTTAAGTCTCATTATAATCGTAATATTTATTAATGCATACTCAATTAAGTAATACTTAACTGAATTCATCGTTATGTAATCATAAACTATGTTTTTTTACATAGAGATTGTAATATGTTTTGGTACTTATTGTGTTTTATGGGTTGAATGTTTTCTTTTAGCTTAGGTTGACTAATATAAGTTATAATGGAAAACTATACTATATCATTTGCGTTGAATAACCAATATATAACCTGTTTTGTATATTATAAATACAAGATACTATTTTGTTTTAACAACGCACTATAGTATAGTACAATATGTTTTTTTCCTACTTTTATTCTTCACAATTTTCCTCCACCTTCTGTATCCTTCTTTTCCTCTTCATCTTTTCCTTATTGTTTTCCTCAATTATATCTTTTCTTCTCCTACTCTTTCATTTGTTTTTCCTCATCTTCTCACCTTTTTTTTCCTCTTTTTTCTTTTCGCCTCCTCCTCGTCATTTTGTTCTTCCTTATCCTTATTATCTTCCATATAATATTTTGTTAAATTTATTGATATGATATTGATATGGATTAGATGTGTTATACTATTTGATTAATAAATATAGTCTAGTATTTTTTATTAGTTATGTGCATCGCGTTAAACGTATGAATGAACCTCCTCCTCATGCCATGTACTCCTTATTCTCCTCCCTTTTATTGCTATGAGACAATTTCCTCCTCTTTTTCTTTCCATGCACGAGAACTATGAATCAACATTTTCTTCGTCACTCCTTACTCAAACTCTTTCATTCTTCGTTCCTCATGTTTATTATCTCTCACACCTTATGCTTTCTCGTTCTCCTCCTACTACTTTTTTTCCTCTTTTTTATTCTCCATGTAAAACGATTATGTTTATTAATATGATATTGGTATAAGTGCAGTATTTTATACTATTCACAACATATATAGTATAGTATAACTTTCAGTTTTACATCACATCTGCGGATACACATGCATCTTATGACAAATACGAAGCAGCCTTAAACCATGTCTCAGTAATGTTCATGACCATGCTACAACTATATGGTGGCCCATATGCTAGGCCAAAAGTTCTGTATTTTCCTTCTTCTTCGTTCTTCTTCTCTTCATCATCTTTTCCGGCTTCCACCTCTTGATTATTCTCTTTGCATTTTTCTTCCTCCTCTTCTTCATTCTACTTCTACTACTATTTATTCTTCTTTTTCCTCCTCATTTTTCTTTTATTTCACAGTTACAATTTATAGAAATTGATTAGTGTATACTATTCTATTTTATAAGAATAATACAGTTGCTATAATATATTTATCTTCTTCTCTTTTTTCGTTCTCTCTTTCTTGTCTTCCAGGTGCAATTGATATGAGTAAATTATTCTATACTATAGGCTTACTAATATGGTATAGTAAAGTTTGTCAGTTGTGTACATCACATCAAAAACACACACGCGCGGAAAAGGAGAGATTTGTCCAACATCGTGCAAAAATATCACATCTACCAGCTACTTTATTACATGGTTATTTTGCTAATTTATGTTCTCAATATAGTCATTCTACCAATTCACCCTATATATAACTAAATGTGTTTTTATTTTCTAGAGATGGATATGGTTGAAGCAAAAGTTCAAGAGGTAAAAAGCAAGACTTATACAAAGTGGTGCGTGAATGACAAATTATGCTCTCGTGCATGCATCATTAACGAGCATTTTACAGGAGGTCATTGCCGACTCTTAGAGTGTTACTGCTTCCGCTAGAAGTTATGATTTGATCTTCATCATGTTAATTACTCTAGAACATTCATTATTCTATCTTATCTATTCTATCCTTGAAACGGGTTATTTAGGATATATGTTATGTTAATGACATACTTAAAATATATTATCTACACTATTTCCTAATTAAAATAATTAATGGATTTTACTAACATACTCTTGTGCCTCCATCGTTAATGAGCATTTCACATGAGATCATTGTCGACACTTCTATGTTACTGCTTCTGCTAGAATTTTTGATGTGATCTTCATCACGTTAATTACTCTATAACATATAATATTCTATCTTATTTGTTCTGTCCTTGTTAACTCATTATCTAGGATATATGTTCGGTAAATGACATACATAAAATATGTTATCAACACTATTTCCTAATTAAAAATCATTAATGTATTTTAATAAGATATAGAGTTTTACTCTATTTTTTGTTTTTACATATCCATTGCTACAACACAAAGAAAAAGTTTTTCTTCTCCATCTTATTTTCATCAAAGAAATATATAAGTAAATAAGTCATATATAATATCTCATTGTATAATATATTTAAACAAATAACCATGCTAAAATGTAATAAACTAATAATTGGAAAATAAAACATGCAATTCAAAAGTTAGCCTTCTTAGTTAATTACATCTTAACTTAATTCATGTGACTGTGTATGAATACTTAGATTGCTAATCAATTGCAAAGTAAAAAATTATGGAAGTAAGATTAAGTACAATGTGGTTTCTATAATATGAGAAAAAAGGTAATTTGGCATAGACAGAGATTAATTTGGGAAGTGGAAAACGGTTTTGATGATAGATTAAAGTTTGTGGGTAAGAACTACATGTTTTTCACGAAATGATGATGTTACATAAGTTTCCGGAGGATCGAGAATGAGACCAGGTCAACGAATAAATAATATGGGTGTATACTTCTCGACAAAAATTAACCTACTTCAGAACAAGCTTGTACAACAATTGTGAGCGAGAATTTCTTGTGACGCAACGTTCATTTGATCTAATTAATCATCAAGCCAAAATTAAAAAAAATGGTCTAATATAACTTAAATATCTAAGACATGCCGAAGATCTTAACTTTATCAATATACAACAAATAAAATTTCATAATAAACTAAAATCTGAATACAAGTAAATCCGTCCATTCTTTGAATTTATGCTCTAAGATTTATTCAAAAGTGGAAGTTGGTTAGTATTGAAGAATTAATTCTCAAGTAAAGGGGTATTTCATTGTTCAAATTATTTCGAGAGACAATAGTTGTCGTTTGTCATTATGTTTATTATATACATTTGGTTTGATTCTTACGCTATTATTTTGTGTGGTAATTGCAATCTCTTTATGAGTTTTTAGGTAATCTATTTTTTAAGTGTTATGTTGGAGTTCATGAATTTTTGCTACAGGGCTGTGATTGTGTGTTTGACACCAATTTGGTAAAATCTTGAAAATAGTTTTGACTGAATCCACCTGCTTGAGAGTCAACAATCTCTCATATGCGTTCGTGTCATGAGCCAGAGAAAATCTTTCCAAGATCCTCTTTTTCATTGGTTCCCATGTCATAAATGGGTTTTGATTCCTCTCCCACTGATACCACATGAGAGTGTCGCCTGTGAAGCACATCCTCACTGCACGCAATTTGTCCTCCTCTGATAGTTACCCTAGCTCGAAATATTGTTCGACGCGTAAGCCAACGTTTGGATTCTTCTCTGTTGAGCACCACATCCGTCTCATTAAAGAAATGTTTTGTTCTTCTGCGGTGATATTCCTGGGGTTGGTTGAAATGGAGACGATGTTCCCCAGTTTCCCAGCTCCTCTGGATAACTCGTCTCATACCTCATCGTTGGATCCACAATGATTCCTTTTATGTTAACTCCTCTCAGGTAGACGATGGTGTTAGAAGGTCTGAGCTAACTTAAGCCTTCTCTTCCTGGCTTCGTCTTCTTTCGTCATCCTATGCTCGATCTTTTCAAAAACGCTAAATTTACCCATCTGTTTCTTCATATCCTCAGTACTTTATTCCAGAATCCCTATCTTACCAATGTATCTTTGCAGGCTTTCCACCGCACTTTTTCACGTCAGTTTCTTCGCCGGCACTAATATTTTCCCAAGTCAAGTACCTATGGCTCTACTACTAAATTTGTTACGAAAAATGTTATAAACTTTAAATCTTATGAGAAATGCTAAGATTTATTTCCAAAATACTTAATTATTACAATGGTTTTGAGAATGTTTATCGAGAATTATCTCACCTCTCCTAAAACGTGATCGACAAAACACCTGATTTCCCTTAAATCAAAACGTACAACGAAATATAAAGAACTCAGCCGATAGATATACCACATCATGACCAACATCACACATGATCTTGCTTGGAGTTGTTGTGAAGCCAAAGACCGGTGGTTTACCAGGTTACCGCTCTGCACTAATGTGGCATGCTTATACATTTCCCATTACTCATGATGGACCTTGCCTCTCCTTCAATGGTTATAGAGAACATACGAATATGTAGAATCATATGTAACACATTGTAATCTCAATTTTTTTAAAACTACTGACTAAAATGTAATAAACTTTAAGTGAGTTCAGAGTAATAAAGTGCAGAAAATAAAAAATACAAGTGTTTCTCTTTTCGAATTCACTAAAACAAGAAAGCCTTTACACCAATCATTTCTATTACAAGAATTTTATAGGCACCTCAATCCTAATTTAAAACTCACCCTAGAGCCTAGATTTGATTTATCATGATCACCCAAATCCCGAGCTAAACTCACCCTGAATCTAGACTTAAATCTTCCACATCTACGGAAGTACTTCACCAAGTACGTCAGAACCCAACGCACACCAGCGACACCATCAACACGTCATCTCCAACGCACCACGAGCTCCACACAATTTCTAACTCCACTATACAAAGTGTCAACTTCAACGCCACCAAACTAAGTCTACATCGGACTCCATCAGACAATTCTTCAGAATGTACTTCGACACCAAGCAGTAACACACACTAAGGAAACCTCTCTCTCTCTCTCTCTCTCTCTCTCTCTCTCTCTCTCTCTCTCTCTCTCTCTCTCTCTCTCTCTCTCTCTCTCTCTCTCTCTCTCTCTTTATTCTTTGAGGTCTGACTTTCTCATAAGACATGTTTCTCCTTATATAGCAGACCAGTACTTGCTCTCCACGTCTTCAACTTGCTCTTCAAGTCTTCCAAATGCACTTAATGCAACTTTCTATTTCTTTAAAGGAAAATTTCATCTTCATGCAAACTCCTTTTTGATTTAAGAAAACGTCCATATGTCTTCAAGCATATATAATCTTTACTTTCCAAACTCAGCAAGCTCACGTTCATTATAAGACACGAACTCCAATATAGCTCATCTTCATGACACACGCATGTATTACTTCTTGTATTACTTCACGAGCTGACAAGGCCGTGCTTGATACTAAGCAGGTCAAGCATTGGCTTTGGGGCCAAAAAGAGATATTTGATTTTAGGGGCCAATAATAATAGAAATTCTTCTCTAGTTCTATTGGTAAAGAAGAGGAATATTGTAGTAAGAGGTTTTGGGTTCAAACTATTTGGTTGCACCTTTCAACTTTTTTCATGTTTTATTAGATTATGAGCTAATTTCTTGTTCTTTGCTTCTGGGCCGGAAATTATCAGGCACGGCCCTGCGAACTGATACAGAACATCTCAGCAACGTGCATCTTTGTAAACATGCTAAACTCACTCAAAATTCTAGGAATTCGGATAGTACATGAAGAAAGTCTCCATGTTGTAGTTGGTCACAAACCCAGCTTAATAAGCGCAAACCATTATCCATCATCAAAAAGACTGAAGCAATTTAAAGTTTAAAGGTCTTTGTATCCTAAATATAGTCTCAAAACAAATGCATTTATTGTAACAAAGGTTATTTTTTTAAATATAGTTTACTGGACGATATTGGATCCAAATGCTCAGGTAGCTAAACACAGAGACCAAAACATCATATGATTTCGGAAATTCTTGTTCAATTTATCTAGCTTCTACGCAATATGATCACTAATGTGTGGATGTGTGCATGTGATTTGTTTAGTTTGTATTTTCTCTAACATGTATGTACTACTCAATCAACATGTTTTGGTATAGCCACTAATTCTTCTTCAAATTCTCTCTCAAATTTGAAAATTGATCTAAAAGGCAATTTAGGTCTGCAGCAACTAGATGCTACAGATTTGGACTATGATAAGTTATTGAGAATCTAATACTCTTCCAAGGGCTATTATAATTGATGAGATTCTGTTATGCATTCATTCTGATTCTTATAAACTGCTCTTTATTAATGTGCTCTTTCATTTTATTGGTGACAATATTACATAATCAGTTAAAATAATTCTAGCAAAGCTAAACCCATCCATTCTTTTCTTTTTTGCAAAACCCATCAAAAGAAGCTAAGGTGGAGAAGAAGATGCATATGGAGGAACAACGTTTTCTTCTTCAACAATACTTTCTTCTTCTTCTGATTCAGATTCTATTATGGGAAAATCAACAATTTCAGGTTTGCGGAAAACATGGCACAAAACCCAATCAGTCTCTGAAACTGTCAATGGGAGGCTAATTTCATCCATAAACCAATTTGAAGGTTCGTCTTTATCTGACAAAAGAATATCATCGGACTCTTCCTCGTGATCAATAAGAGTAAATGGACGTTTGATACCAACTAATGCATCATTATTCTTTGGGTCTAAAACATCAGTTTCTTCTCCGGTTTGTTTCCAAACACTATGAGCGTTGGTAGTAACTTGGCTGCCAAGTTTTCTGCAGTAAAAGTACCAATCTGTTTCTCTTGGGTAGCCTGACAGAACAAAAATAAACATAGATCAAACATTAACAAGATAAACCTTAGACAAAAGTATAACTTTTTTCGACCTTTTTAACCAAAGTTTAAGAAAAAAAAAACTTTCGACCTTTTTTATAACTCATAAGCAAAACCCTAGATAATAGCATTGGAGAAAACTTACCAGGCAAGTCACGAGGATGCTTTGAGAAGATATCATGACACTCTTCAGGTACATACAGTACACTACGAACTTCCATTGGTTGTTGTTCTAAAAATATTTTCGTCAGTAAATATTTTGAAATCTCACAATCTGTTGGACGAAACCTGAAGCCTACAGGCAAAGCTTTCAGTTTTGGTTCCATTGCTAAATTTTCTTGATGAGAGAGATCGTGATTCCTGATTGGTTGATTATATAGTGCCTGATGCATTTATAAATGCCACGCATGCATGTTCTTTCGTAAATATGGAAAGGTTATTAATTGATGAGATGAATTCTTTATTTATAGAGAAATTCCCATGATAACATTTAAAATTATTTTATCATAAATATTACAGATAATAGTCAAAATAATCAAAATATTTTATTAAAAAAACAAACAAACATTTATAATTCTAGCGTTAACTAATATAATTACAATTTAGATTTGAAGGGTGTGGTTTAAGATTTTAAAAAAAATATATTTAAAATATCTTCAATAAAATTTCTTTTGATCATTTTCTTTTGTGTGTTTTTTGGTAAAAAACATAATTTAATGATTTACATTCTAATACGAAAAAATTAGATTATTATAGAATTGGTAAAACTAAAAAACGGGATTCACAATTTAATAAATATATAGAAGTGAACAATTCTAAACTAGGTGATTTAAAATGTCAAAAGTTTGGATTCTACAGTGGTAAATATGTAACAAGAAACTATCTAAATTTAATTTATGTAAAAGTAAGTTATCTTAATTTAGCATGCTTCAAACAATAAGTACAAAGACATTTGGTTAAATTGGATTGATCCATTTATTTTAATTTGTTTTATTGTTTATACTAAGGAAACTTTCTGTTGTGGCTATTGGAATTGGATTCTTGAATTTGATACTGATGATGAGGAAGAAAAAAAAAAAAGAATGTCCTTTGTTTTCTTCATTGTTAAGGCAGAGAAGAAGGATAACAATGAGTTGTAGTTTGAATCGAATTTCAAGCATCCTTTAAAGGGTTAGATCAAAGACACATACTATCATTTCTAATTGGAATATATTTAAGAATAATTTTGTCATAAAAATAGTTACAACGATATACATTCAAATCTTTTTTAAAAAAAAATTGATTGACTCAAACTGTTATTGCTAAAACTATATGAAATATGGTATATTTATACTTTCATTCACAACAGGAGTACTCGGTAAGTCTTGTTTCCTCACCTATTTAGATTTTAGAATACATAGTACTTTGTCATCGAAATATATAGTTGAATTTGTTCTGGTATCTATGTTTTCAAAATTCATACATGTAAATCAGTATTTTAAATTAATCCATGTGATGAGAGAAAATTGCAAATTTATTTACAGTTTAGCTATTGGGACAAGACACCCTGAAGAAGAAAAATTAAGAAAGAAAATCAAACCTAAAGAAACATGATAAAAGAAAAGAGAAGGCAGAGATATTCCATCCAGAAAAACAGAGGTAATGATGATCAACAATCAATGCTGTATCAACTGTGAGAGAAGCTTGAGAAGAAAATCAATCTCCTTTTGTGAAAACTCAGGTCTTGTAATGGCAACATCATCCTTGGAAGCTGATGATGGTAATGGTGATGATGGTGATGGTGGTCTTATCATCATGAGTGTTACTGACTCTGAAATCTCCTCAACAAAGTCCACAATCACTCCTTCAATCCCCATCACATATTGCATGTACACTGCCTCTCCCACATTGCTGCAACACCAATTTTGAATCAACGCATCAACTAAGAGTTTTAGAGTCAGAGTTTGGCTGATAAGAAAGAAAGAATGAAGAGAAGCATTACTTGAGTTTGCCGTATGTAAGGAGAGAGAGGTTAGATTCTTTGATCTTGGCAATGGCTGATGGGTTTCTGAAAACTCCTCTAACCTCTGAAACAATGCCTTGTAGCTTTCCTTCCAAGCAAACTTTAATGGCTTCTTCAAGTGAGTTTCTTCTCTCATCTTTGTACATTTGGTTCCCCGCATCAGTCAGAAAAAAAACCTAAGAAAACAAACCATAATCAGTATTTTGCATCAAAATGTATGTACATTATTTGGTGAAAATTAGTAGTTGCAAACTTTAGGAACATACAGGGTAAGTGCTCTGTAGTTCCCTAACAAGTTGTGCTGCATCTGGTTGGAAACTTGAGAAGATCACTGGTCGGTCTTTAGCATAATCAGACACCACCTATAGTTTGTGCCACACACAACAACAAATGGGAAGAAAAAAAAAAGAAGAAAGGTTAAGAGATTTTTTTACAAATATCCTTAGAATTGGTATTATGATCATACCTGAAGAACTGTTGTCAGGACATGGACTAGAAACTCTCGTTCATAGACAATCTGATCATCGAATTTCAACTCGATATTGAACCCTAGAGATTGCTCAACACGTTGGAAAGCTTCTTGTAGCGTGCAAAGGGGGTCATCAGAGTCAACGTCCCACTTCAAAACCTGACCTTCTTTGGATTTTCTCATAAGGGTCTTGCCTATTTTCTCAGCTTCTTTCTGAGGTCCATAGAGGAGAAACTCAGAAAGAGTCAAGTCAGTGACTCTACTCTCATTAACAACACCCTGAACACAATAAACAACAAACACAGAGATTATAAGATCTAGTCTTGCATCAGGATTTTTAAGTAGAAAAATCTAATTAGAGAAGAGAAGACTCACGTTCTCTTGAGAGTAGATGAAATCATCGTGGAAAATGACAGGACAATCATCTTTTGTCACCTACAAAAAGAAACAACCACACAAAGCTCGTGGGTTTTTCACTTTCGTGGCCATCTCTCTTTCTTCAACCTTCTTGTTTCATATGTTCATATCATTTCTAAGAAACTATGGATATAGCATCCCCACGAGAACACAAAGAAGATCCAAAAATCAGAATACAGTTTTTCTTTAAAACCCAATATCTAAACCCTTATCGAAAACAAAACCCTAAAGATTTAACCTAGTCTCAGAGAGAAGAAACCAACCTGAACATCGAACTCAATGAAATCGATGGGAAACTTGGCTGCGGAATTGAAAGAGAGGATAGAGTTTTCTTTAAAACCTCTGCTTCTCCGATCAGAAGATTGCAACACATTCATACCATTTCCTCTGTGTCCGATCACAGAGAATCCAGGCATCTTAAACGGTTTCGGTTTGGTCAAATCTAAACCGGAGAGACTCATACCTAAAATAACAGAGACAAGAACAAGAAGAAGAAAGAGTGTATTAACAAAACGGTCAAGGCTTTCCAGCTTTATACATATATATATAATATTAGAAGAATCATCATATATCTACATGCCGAAAACTAGTAAAATCTTGTAATAACAACAAACATTAAAAGCAGATCTTATCGATTTGCCGTGATACACAAGTTAGGTTAAGAATTGTTACCATCGGATAATCCGTAGGCGGAATCAGGGAGGCTGGGGACGTCGGCGACGAGGGCAGTACGAAGAGCCATTTTTCTCAGGACTATACAGAGAGAGAGAGAAAGAGTTACAAATTGTGTGTGAAAATTTCTTGTTTTCTTTTTTTTTGTGCAACACGATGTCTTGTATTCTATATTCTTCAATTTTGGTGTTTTTTGGGAGTATTTATAGTTAAAAAAAGTGGAGGAAGCTAAAAGGGAGCTGGATCTTCTCCGCGTTCCGAATATTCCATTCCACGTCAGCTTTGTGCCTTTCTTGATGCATTCTTCTTGCCCTTTATACGTGGCTTTGAGTCATTGGATATAATTCTATCTTCCACGCCTGACTGTCTTTTTTTATTTTATTTATTTATTGAGAAATCTTGTTTTTTTCCAAATTTGGTGAAATTATTTTTGTTTTTATTTATAAAGATTCCTGCCTAGATAGAAGAAAAAGATTATAGGGGAAGAAAATAGAAAACCAGGAATTTTAAATTAAATTATTGTGGAGCTGAATATTTATGTCGTTTTTCACTCCTTCATGGTCAAGCAAAAACTATATAATGTACTCCTTCCATTTTTTTGAAGTATCATTTTAATTATTTTTTTTTACAAAAAAGTATCATTTTAAAATTTCATTGCAAATTTTATTTATTTTCAGCTTAGTATTAATTACAAACTGCATTGTATTTATAAATAATTTTGTTTATTTCAGATATTATTGGTCTAATATAATAATAAGAACATAAATATATTTCAATCATTATTTTAATTTGTGTGGAAAGTATCAAGATAATCGAGGGGAGTATCTTTTTATTAAACAAATAAATGAGAAGTGTTTTAGACATAACTATTAGAATTATAGATTTTTAAATAAACTAATGGGATTATAGTTGGGAAATCAGTAGTAAATAATTTACTATTCTCTCCAGCTGCATAATCAATATTATTTAAATAATGTAATTTAGAAAACTGAGATGTGATTGAAAAACGTGATACAAACATTTTGTATTGGTCAAATATCGACGACCTATTAGATGAGTAACCTTGAATAAGTCATAATTTTAATAGTTTTCTTCTGGATTACTGTTTTAAAATATTTCCTCCACGAAAACCTGACGTATGCTTTATGTAATATCTATCTGTCAAGATATGCAAAACTTAGGGCTGGGACTTAATATCCGCTATCCGTGAACCGATCCGGGATTCGCTTCCGATTCCGCTCCGAAAAAAACGGATATCCGGGAGGTTCGGATCCGGATAGTGATTTTACAGATCCGGCGGATCTACGGATCCGGAATAGTAAAATTTTTGGTTCGGATATCCGGATCCGGATCTGGGCCCACAATATTAATATTTATTAATATATATTATATATAATCTTTATGTAAAATAAATAAATTTAGTTTTTATTAAATTTGAATGTTTTTCAATTTTTATTTTAAAAAAAGTTAAATAAAATAAATAAATAATAAATTAGTTAGTTTAATTTAATTTTAAAATTTTAATTTTATTTTTTTTTAAAAAAAAATCGAATCCGGATATCCGCGGGTATCCGGATTTTGGTCCGGATATCCGAGAAGCCCGAATCCGAATCCGAATTGTATTTTACGGATCCGGATATCCACAAATACCCCGGATATCCGACATGTCTCACCCCTAACAAAACTCAAATTGATAATGAATTTATATTATTTTTTCTTTAACATCAACTGGATTATTATCAATTATGGTTGGCTCGTGGGTCAGATCCAACAGCATGTGAGCTTTCTGCTACTCGGATCCACGTCATAAAAACTGAAACCTATGTTATTTTACAGAAATTGATAACATAGTTTTTGTATTAAAAAATATAAGCCGAACAAGTGGCCGGTTAAGTCCAGTCTGGTTGGTAATATGGTTAGGGAAGTCACTAGTTTTATGCTTGGGTTTTGTAAACGGCCCACGAGAAAGGTAGATGTACCCATATTAATGTTCTGGCCCAAATGATTGGGACCCGAGTCTCGCTCGTCGTAATATTTCAATCCTCTCTGTAGAGAAAACAAGAAATAGGGGATAAAAATCTTTAATCTAAAAGGTTGTATATGTTTTTTTTTTTGTTATATCTATAAAAGCTAAGCCAAATTTTGATCGGCTATAAATGTTATACTGAACTAGAACATTTCTTTTTTGAGATAAGTAGAACATTTTAAATATAGAGTCCCTTGCATGTTCATTATGGAAAACATAGTATAAGATTAATAACCGAGAAAACAGTCAATGATATTGAATAGGCTTTTTTTGTCAAATATCCATCTATCTAAATTAAATTCTGCTCACGCGTGAAGTTATTTTGAGGAACACCTTATCTGATAAATGTCTGATCTACATGAAAAACAATACTATTGATCTTAGTCTTTCTTGGTTAGGGAGTCCGCACTGACGTTCATATATGAAGATAATTCAAGCTCTCAATATTCTCCTGCGAACTATAAAGCACATTAATCTCCAAGCGAATGTTAGTCAATCCACTAGATTCGTAGTTATATCCCCACTAAATTTGAGCAATATATCTCAAATCAAACTGAGTGAACTTGCATATCTCTGATACATGATGTTGTCTAGAAAAATCATTTCATCTCAGCGTGTAAAACCAAGAGCGTTTTGTTACAGCAATATAGTACAAATGATTCAACTCCAACTAAGCCACTAATTGTACTATTATGGGTCTATAAAGCATCAATTTTGGCAAGTTAGAATGCCTGGTATCCAAGAGAATTCTTCCTTAAAAGTATATTGTGAGTATCTTTAATATCCTCATTTGCTTCCTTTTTTGGTTTGGCATTTCTCTAACATTCTGACTTAAAAGAAGCAAGTTGGAGAATGTCAACCAGGAGATGACTTTCCATTAAAAAATTTATCATTCCTCGCATTCTAGATGTACCAACAGATCCATGGGAAAAGTTTCAAATTGTTGTTCCAGTGGAACCACCTATTTTCTCTTCCAAAACTAAAATTTCATGTTTTAATATATATTAATTTCAAAATTTTAGACTTTGGTATCAATTTAGTACCAGTTTGTATATTTTCAGCGGAGTTAATAGATTTTGTAATATGGTGTGTAGATGAAAAATCTTGACAAGTAAAAAGATCAAGCATAACTTTCACAAAAAAATAAGTTTCTTTCAATTATTCTCAAACAAATTATCAATCAATTTATTCTTTGAATATTTTTGTTTGAGAATAAGATTTCAACAAAAAACATCAATAATTCAGATATTTCTGTTAATTGTATTTATCACACAGCATATAAATCTACTTATATAAGAATTTGTTTATGTAATTTATGTAGTAACTGTGTATTTTCAATTGGTAATTTAGCCAATAACATTTCTTTTTAAAAAATGTGTAATTGGTAAGTATCTGAATATTGATTTTCTACTATTGCAGTGAATGATTGATAAACAAACCTTAGATAGAATTTGTTAAAATAAATGTTATACTAATAAAAGTAAAAAGATATACGTACATTCGATTAGTAATATAAACCCTTGTTAAGAAATTCGTTAGGTGCTACGCCTCACACATAGACCTAGTGATTTATTAGAAAAATCGAAAAAACCGGAAGAATACACAAAAACAAATTTTTCATATATTTTATATGTATAATACCATATCAATATTCAAACTAGTTATATATAAATATATGAAAAATTTCTTTGTGTATTCAAACTAGTTATATATAAAATCCTTACTGAGGGGTTAGTTTTTAGTAAAATGGTATTATTAATATATATATCAATTAGATATCAAACTTAATAAAATAAACAAATAAGGTTGACAAAAAAATAAATAAAAACTCTCTATATATAACTCTAAAAACGTTTAAATCTATGAGAAGTGACTTGGTCTAGTGAACTGGCGTGTTTCTAGGTTAATAAATTGCAAATTACGTTTTTATCCCCAACTTCTTCCTTATTCTTACAAATTTAATTAGCGTCTTTGAATTTTTTTTTCTCCATCATTGTTATCGAAGTAAGGTTGATTTTCTAATAGATTTTCTCATAAAAGCTAAATAATTTTGAGATTTTGATTTATAAACTGTAGAATAAGCAAGGTATAATACGGTAGCGTTCTCTTAAACCACAATCAACTCGGTCACTATGCGGATGACGTATAACACTACCGTATTGGTCTAAATCGCCACAGACCCTCACCGTGTAGCGAATACTCAAACGTATAATTGGCTCAGAGCATGTTATGCAAGGATTCCTTGTTTTTTTATTTTTTATTTTAAAAAAAAAAGTATCAATCGTGGGTCGCCACGTATTAGTGGGATCCGCAAACAATGCAAGAACCATAGCAAATGGGTTTCTTAATTAAAATAAATAAGATATTGTTTTTGGAGGATTTAGTGGGCTCCACCCCTTAAGAGACCCACTAAAATTCTCCAATAAACATGCTCTCAGGCACTGTGCTTTTTAACAGAGTTTTATAAACTGACACATTAAAAGTAAGAAAAGAACGGTAAACACTAAAAACCAACTATAGTCACGTATATAAAAAAGGAAACAAAAACTTAGGTTCACCCCTAGGGTGAACTTTTAAACTCACTTCACCTTTAATTACCAATCAAAGTGATACGTAGATTAATTAATAAAAATTATTAAATATATTTTAGAAAATTAAAGTAACTTAAAAAATCAATATTAAAAAAACAAATCAAATCCTATACCTATATCTACACTTTTTGACTCTAAACTCACATTTTAAACCCTAAACCCAAACCCTAAACACTAACCTAAATCCTATACCTATATATACCCTAAATCCAAAACCTATATCCTAAATCCTAAACCCAAAGTTTAGACTCTGAACCCAAACCTTAAATTCTAAACTCTGAACCCAAACTCTAAACTCTAAATCTTAAATCTTAAACCCAAATTCAAATCCTAAACCCTAAACCCAAACTCTAAATCTTGAACTCAAATCCTAGACCTTAAACCCAAATCCTAAGCACTAACCCAAACTCTATACCCTAAAACCTAAAACCTAAACCCTAAATCCTAAAACTCAAACTTTAAACCCTGAACCAAACCCTAAATCCTAAACCCTGAACCCAAGTTTGGATTCAAGGTTTTAGAATTTAGGGTTTGAGTTTAAGGTCTAAGGTTTGGGTTTAGGATTTAAGGTTTGAGTTTAGGGTTTAGAGTTAAAAGTCCTATGTTTGGATTTAAGATTTAGGATTTGGGTTTAGGGTTTAGATTTGGGTTTAGGTCTAGGGTTTGATTTTGATTTTCTAAAAAATATTAATTTTAAATTATTTAATTTTCTAAAAAATTTTAATAATTTTTATTCCATTAATCTACGTGGCATTTGAATTGGGTAATTAGAATAGAGGTTAATTTAAAGGTTCACCCTAGGGGGTGAACTTAAGTTTTGTTCATAAAAAAGTTAATTCCGAGGTTGTTTCTAGTTTAGATCTCAATAAATGTTTGAGATGTTTTATTCTCAAAAATATGTTACTTGTGGTGGATAGGGGTGGGACAGAAACGCATATCGAAAATTTAGAGTATCTGAATTTGGATTCGTCTGGATCTGTGATTTTAGTATTTGGATATAGATTCGTGCCTTTCGGGTATCCGAGTTTCAGATATGCATCTAAATATTATGTACCCGCAGGTATCCAGATTTAGATCCAGATCCATAAAAATAATAAAAGAATTTAAAACAAAAAATTAAAAATACAAAAAAAATAAAAATAATACATAAATTAAATATTTATATAAAATTTCTAAATAATATATATATTTATATTATATATAATATTATTAAAATAAAAATATAATATTATAAGGCTCATTTTATATATAAATATTAATATTGCAAATAAAATTATTAATAAAATTTAAAATTTAATATATTTTAAAAATACGAATCCTAATATTTGGACTTAAATTAAGATATCTAGATCTAGTTTGAACGGATATGAAATTTTATTATCTAAATCCAGACATCCAGATATCCTGTTTTCGGAGAGATTTAGAGTATATTTCGGATCGAATCCGGATAATAAATCTCAGGTTTAGTGGTGGATCTATGAAATTTGTGTCTGAAAGAATTGTTTTTTTTTTTCTTTTTGGCTCGAACCAACGTTGCAGAAAGCAAAACAATAAATGAAGAAGAGTTGGGGAAGCAGAGCAATCGGTGCATTAATGGCGCAAGACAAAAACCAATTTAATGGTCTTCTGTCTCTCAACTGCAATGTCCCCATCTTCTTCCCTAAAACTTAATGCTCTCTCTGTTCTCGTTCTCCGTGCTATACGCAAGCATTCAAAACTCATGTCGGCCCAGACATTTCAATATAACAAAACAAGAACACAATCAAGAAGAGACGGAATCATTCATATTATTATCTAGAAGTATCACACTTGACATATGATTTAATTTAAGATTTAACCCTTTAACCAAATTCACCTAACTAATCATGGGTTTGATCCAAAATCTTCATCTGAATTAGATTGACCTCCCAATCCCGGCGTCTTTGGGACAGAACATGAGTTTATGAAGCTAGGGTTAGGGTATGGTGGAGCTGCGAAAACTGGAATCACTGATCTGATTTGAACCGCTGGAGCTAGCCTATTACAACCTCCGACGAAACTGAACCTGCCACTGTCGGAAAATGGGATTTGGTTACTATATATGCTCGATGATCCGTTGAGTTTGGCTTTATGATGAGCACCCATTGGCAAAGGAAACGACTTTGTTATTATCATCTCTGTCTCTGGCTTAGCCTCTTGTGGTGGTTTGCCTTTGTATTGTTGAAGGTTTGTTCTTGATGGCTGGCTTTGTGTTGGGGGAAACAGAAAGATAGAACTGGTTTTCTTGTGTTGCTCTTGTGTTGACGATGGTGAAGGTTCATAGTTTAATAGATTGATCCATCTCAATCTCTCAGACAAGTCCTTGTTTTTATCTTGTTGACTTTTTTGTCTCCTTTGGTTTGTAGTCCCTCTTCTTCTTACGTCTTTGGGTTTAAATCTTGAAAGTACTCTTGCTACTACTTCTTGTTCCTTCTCTTCACTATTTTCCTTTCCTCCCATAGAATCCAAGCTTGACACTGCACATCAGAGGAAAAAGAAAGAGCGATTGATTCAATTAGAAAAGCGAGAAGCTATTTGGGGTTTTATAGAACTTGAACAGAATAGTTTTGAGTTACGTTTTTTCAAAGAAGACCAAGCTGCAATGGCTGCGTTTTTCTCAGCTTGTTTCTTTGTCTTTGCTGATTCTCCTGTGAAACTCATCCCAGCAAGCTCCACAGAGCAAGAGAAAGCTGGGAAGTGGTAAGATCCTGATCTCACACTTGTGTATATCGGCAGATCAAGACCAGCTCTATGTGCTGTCTCTTGTAGCAAGTTCTTGTAAATCCCTGTCTCATCCTTGAAAACAGACTGAAATGATATACAGATGCTACACTTTTTTGCTGTCTTTGTAACCAAGAAGAGAAAACAGAACTTACAAGAATCTTTGCAGTTAATGACTTTGAAGGGAGTCTGGAGGAAAGGACATTAAGTGAAACTTCTGCAGCTGCATGTTCAGCTTGTCTGAGAGTAGAACAGTAAGTGGGACTCTCAAATATCTCACCATTGAAGTTAACAGAAGCTTTAAATCTTGGAGCATGATCTGGTCCTTCTCTGATGCAAGTATATGATGGTAAGTTGAAACAGCTTCTCTGTGCAAGCTCTTGCAGCTGATTCTTATACATGTCTTTTTCCCCGGTAAACTGAAAAAAACACCAACTCAACTTTTAAGAGAACCTTAAATCCTTTTCTGGTAGGTTTAAAAGAGAAGACAAAAGGAAAAAACCTACCTGCCAAATTTTGGTATCTAAGGTTTGGCTAGTTAGCGTTGAAAGTATGACTACAGGAGACCTTTTTTTTTGCAGAGGTCTTTTGAGCTCTCTGATCACATGGTAAGGTTCTAAATAAAGAGGAAGATAAAACAGTAATAGTGACATTTCAGTTGAAATATTATTCGTCTTTTTCTTATATAAATTTTATAACATGTGCATACAAATAACTTTCTTTATTGTCTTTTTCTGTTGGTGTTTGACTGGACAGTTACCTTCGTCCACAGTTAAAAACAGTTACTTTTTATAATCACATTCATGGGTTGACCACTTTGTTGGATTCAGTTGATGAATAGAAAGTCCTTGTCTGAATAGAAAGTTTTAACTGTTTAAGAGATTTAGATCCAGACAGTAAATTAATTTAGAACCTAGAAGAACTCTAAAGGATTCTTTTGCATTTATTGCAGTGAACACTATAAACAAAACTGGTCTGGTCTTCTAATCCACATGCTCTTTAATTATTTGACACAGTTATAAGTACAGTGCAAAGTCGTCGGTAATCATTTTGTTTTTTCATCCTGTGAAGAAGATAAGTACTGTTAAAATCACAAATTACAAATAAAACACAATGATTAGAGTTTTGTCTGTCTGAACACAACTAATAAAAACACTCATAACATCTGAAAAATCAAAACCAATTCACAATTGATTTCTCTGAACAACTCAATAAACATCAATAAATAAAGTTGAAAATCTTACACAGCAACACATGTTGAAAACACCACAGTTTTTTTTTGCTCTTGGCATGCTTCTAAGTTCTTCTTGCTGCTAAGGCCATAACCTCTGGTGACATTTCCCAGCTTGAGTGCCTAGGGTGAATGTTTGGCCTACCACTTTGTTCATCATCATCCGTTGTGGTCCTAATGTCACCTAACTCATCGTCGTTAACATGAAACCGTTCATTATTACTACCATTCTTGTCATCACCATGTTCAGCCATTGCCCAAACACCTTTCCTCCCCATCTCAATCTCATCGTTACCTCTTCCCATGTTTGGACTCATAAAACCGCCAACAGCTGATCTTGACGGCATGGGAGCTTCCCTAGGTACCACAGCTCTGAAACTGTTCTTGGAAGGAGGTATCGCGGAACAGAAGATTTCTTTAAAGTTATCAAGCACTCCTTTGTTATGTGGGTTGCTACGCCGGTCATAACTGTATCTGAAGTTCTCATATGTAGTCTACAGAAACAAAAACAAGATCAAAACGTGCAATCGAATGACATGAGTTTCTTTTTCAGACAGAGGCAAAAAGACTTTAGGTACCTGATTTGTGCTGATGAGATAGAGATGGAAACCTGTTAAGCCTCCAACGAACCACATACATATGAATGTGTAGATTATCAGAGCCATGGAGGCAGGAGTTTTGAGCATTGCTTTCCAAATGGTTATATCTTCAGATTCTTTGATCTTCCTTATATAGACACAGCAAAAGGCCAACACGTATACACAGAGAAGAGTCGTGGAGAAGACAAACATGAAGAAGAACCGATAATTCCTCTGCGAAATTCCCCAAGAAACATGAGATAAATGATAAGATTGATGGTAGAGACCATTTCAAAAATGAGAGAAACTTACTTGGGCAATACATTGACCAACCCAAGGGCAGTGATGGTCAAATCTTTCTACACAGTTGTTGCAGATAGAGCAATGAGAGCAGCGAGGCGGCCTATAGAGCATGCAAGTGTCACAGTACTTGACCTTAAATATGTTTCCATTAACTTCTACTTCCTTCACGCGTGGCAGTCTTGGAGTTTGGCTTGTCCCTGAGTTTCCATCAACAACCTCAGGCTCAGGAGGATGAGAGTTTCTTGGGATAATCCCTGGATCTCTTCCGGATGTAAGCATCAGAAGAATTAAGTCCTGAGTGAAGCATAGAACTGTTAGGGAATGAGTTTATCCACAAAACAGTTTGTAATGAAAAAGGAAAGGCTTAGTACTCACATAAATGGTGAAGACAACAGCAACAGAGACTATTGACAGTCCCCAAGTATCAGAGAAGTCCTCCATTAGCTTGCTTGCAACAAAGATGCAGAAGATTATAACAGGGACCACGATGAGACTTATGGTAAGACCAAGTGATCTTGCGTCTGGCCCGAATATAAACCTTCCCTGAAGACAAAATATCTGCAGAAACAAAAAAGAAAACAAGAGAGTATTGTTGGGAGAAACATTAACAATGTTTCAACAGAGTGCTTTGGAGAACAACTTCAAAATGTTCCATACTAAACAAGATTTGATCTTTTGTGTCACATTTATACGCAACCTCAACATTTATAAGAAGAAGCAATCCTATTCAGATAAATGCATTAAGTAAGTTCTTGGTTAAAGCTAAGATTTTTATTCAGAGGAGGAAAGTCACAGGAAAGAAAAAGCTTCTTGATTTATTGCTAATAACCACATTTAGAAACATTAAAAGCAAGACTTGTAACACAAACCCAAGTTCCCATTTTTGAGCTAGACAAGACTGTTACAGACTAAACCGAGCTCAATAATAAAGGGCACAATCAAGAAATTCAAGAAACCAAAGGCTTTCACTCATATAAAAAAGAAAGAAACTTACATTGCTTCCTTTCCATGTTTGATAGACCCGCAAACCGTAGTTGGATCCCAAATCGGATCTTTGAGGAGGCGTCACTACATACATTTCTCTCTCTATCTCTCGTTTTGCTTCAGAAATAAGCAAAGGGGAAGACACTAAAACGAAGATAAGATAAGGAAAAAGGAGAAAGATTTAGTCTCCGTTGAAGAGATTCTTTAGTTTCTGGGAAGTCTCCGACATGAAATGAGTAGTCAGAGTGATAGAAAAAAGGAAAGAGGGTTCTTCTTCTTCTCTCACTTTACTCTTTTGTTCTTTCTCTCACTATTAAACAATATTTTAAAAATCGACTGTTAGCTTCTGTCAGTCTGTCACCGTCTTAGCTTAACACTTTTTATAAGCCGAAAGTGAAAGAACGCAATCAGCTGACGTGGCAGTCTCTTAGTGGTCTGTTTTCTAACTTGGCTACGCGGCCTTTTTCATTCCTACATGAAATAAGCTAGCGTAAAAGAAATTTGACAGCATTTTTTACAGCAACAACAAAGTAAGAAAAGAAAAAACAGAACCTTGAGTTTTCCCCATAGACAAAAATTAAGCTTTTTGTTTCAGAGGAGTTCATGTCTCTTCTTGTCTTTTCTTTTGTCTTTCACCTCTTAGGCCATTATTTTTATTTGTTTCTTCTATCAATCACATAAACAAACTCTTTGTCTTTCATCCAAATCAAATGCATATTCAATATAGAACAAGATGATCCATAGCGTCTTTAGAGGGATTTGCTTGAGAGAGGTTCTGGACAGGGCCGACTTAACTCAATGAGAGGTGCCCTTGGACAAAGTTATTTTTTGGGACTATAATTAATTTTAATAATATATTAATAAAAAATTTATTACAATAATAATTAAAAAATAATAAAAAATAATTAAATTGTTATTGCACTTTGAAATTTTAAAAGTTTAGATTAATATATTTAAAACAAATTATTTGAATTCAACACCACAAATACAAAAATGGTTTTTATAGTTAAAAAGAAAATTTAGATCCTAATGTTATTAAAAAATTGGAATTTAAGTAGGCCCTAGGATACGTATACATCTTGCCCTACCCATTAAACCGGGCCTTAGGCCATTATTAACCTCAGTCTCTTAAGATGGAGTTTTTAACGTAAAATTTGTCTATTTTCTTTTTTATATTTTTCGGCTAAGGGTCGTCTCTTATGGTTTTTATTTAAGAAACAATTCTTAGATTTGCTTAATTAAAAGTTAAGAAACGTCTCTTAGAAAAGCTACACACCCTACCATAAGAGACCATTGTTAATTAGTTCTCGAGTACTTCTTATCATGCAAGCTTTATCGTTTGCTCTTCAGATTCCTGCAACTGTCTTGGCTACAACATATAAATCGATCAGATTGTGTTTGAGATAGTGGCTGTCCCAGGAATATATATTTGATTTCATAGTATCAACAGATTTCTACTTCATTTGGTTAAACATATGGTTTATTAAGAAAAAAATTAGATTTATTATGTTTTGAAAACTAAACTCATTAGATATGAAAAAATATAGAATATGATATATTAACATAAATATAGAAAAATATAAGAAAAAACAAAAAGGAAATAAATATTTCCTCCGTTTCTTTTTACATAATATTTTAGAAAGTCTATGTTGTTTCAAAATAGATGATGTTTTAAGATTTTAAGGTATGTTTTCAAGTTTTAAGGTTAATTTTAATTTTATTAGTAATTGTTCAACCAATAAAATTTTACAGTTTTTTTTATATTTGGTCAAATAATTTTAAAATTGTATCTTTAAAAAATACTTTAAAAAAATGTAAATGTCTTAATGTTCGTGTATTAAGCTAAACATCTTGTAAAAAAACGAGGTGTACTTTAGATGTATTGAATATAGAAACCAATCATTTTATTCGGTTGTTATTTTTAGAGAAAAAAATGAAGGTTCAAACCTTCAACGGGGGGTGGCACACAAAGTTTTCTAGGGGGTGACTACAATAGAACCAGTAAACATGGGCACCTGTCTCCTCCCTCTTACCTAGCTCCTCCCCTGACTTTTGGGGACACAGAGAACATATCAAACTCGTAAAGAAACAAAACAAATGGAAAAGATTGTAGGCGTCGAATGGTGAAATCCAAACTCGCTAACACCAGTTGACACAAAACCATCAATGTAAGTGAATGTTAAAAAAGAATAACGAGAAAACAAAGAAAATCAGGTGGTATAAGACCATCTCCAATATATTCCCTTATTTTTACCTGTAAAATAAAGGAGTTATATAATATAGATAAGTTTTGTTCTAATGTAATTTTCTAAAAATAGAAATCTTTGTATATAGAGTAAAATATAGAGGAATGTATTTTTTCCTTTATAAATAAAAGAAAAAATAGCAATTTCTATTTCAGAATCAAAAATAGAGATAAGTTGAAGTGATTCAAAGTTTTCTTCTAATCGTTTTTGGTTTAGACTCATGGAACAGTATGAATTAGCTATGGACATTCAGTTTTCGGTTTTGGTTTCGGTTAGGGACTTCAGTTTTCGGTTATAGAGGTTTAGGATTTGTTTGGGTATTTAGAAAATTTGGTTCGGTTCCAATTTATTTTTTTGGTTCTCGGTTCGGTTCTGACAACAAATTTAGGAACCGACTAATATCCGAAATAATTTTAGATCCTATTTGGTCCCTATTTAATTCTGATTTTTTGGTTAATTATGGTTAAAAGTAAGAAAAATTGGGTTTTCTGATTAAATATCATGTTTTTTGGTTTTTAGGTGACAATTTAGATAATTTAGACAATTTTAATTTTTCCCCAAAAAAATATTTTAGTATTTCAGTTTTTAGATATTTTGGTCTATAAACAATCTTTTAAAATGATCTGATTATTATAAAACTGAATATAGTTAATATTTATAAGCATATAAATAATATTATAAAAAATTGGGTATCCATTCAATTCTTAGTTCGGTTCGATTCGGTTTTGGTTATGGTTCTAGAGATATAGAACCCGTTCGGGTAATTGGTAGGATCCAAACCCAAACCAAACTTTTTTCGATTTGGTTCTTCGATTACGTGTGTTGTTAGTTTGCGTTTTGGGTTTGAATTATTTGAATTCCGCTTGTGGCCGTTATCTTACTAATTATTTTAAAATATTTCCCCTTATTAATGAAAATATCAGAACACTCTTTTTAGCTCTGGAAATTCTCAAAATACATATATCTATATATATATATATATATTAATATTTAATTGGGAAGTTATTAACTTTACGGGAAACTCAACCCAAAATATATATGCATAGAATTTTTTAGTTGAGTTTCCCGTAAAGTTAATAATCTCACAATTAAATATTAATATTAATATATGTATATATATATATGTATTTTGAAATCATTGAACTAGAATTCTTATTGAGGGTGCTCTGATAGTTGTAGTTCTGGCTTCTTTTATTGATATCTAAATAGCTATTTCCTCTCACCACTTTTGTGGTGTTTATGATGATAAGTGGTACATACATATATACACACAAAACAAGTGGTTTTACCTTCTCCACTCTCTTTTCCAGATTTAGCCAACTTCTTGGAGAGACATAGAAAAAAGCCCGAGCTCAATAAATGTAAAACCTCTCAGTTTCTTCAATCTATTCATGATAAACCTACGCTCAGGAAGCTTCTTTCCTTTGTCCACATGACTCTTGAGTTTTCTTAATATAAAAGAAAATAAATTTGAAGCTTTGTTTCAATGGAGTTCCTGTCTTTTCTTGTCTGATATTTGAAGCTTAGTAGTAAACCTGAGCAGTAACAGGAGAGACTTCAAGAATATTTTTTCAGTCTTTTGTTTCTTCTTCTTTTGTCTTTTACCTCTTAGCCCAATCTTTGTTTGTTTCTTCCATCAGCCACATAAACAAAAAGAAACCTCATCTGTAAGCAAGTGTTTATCCAATAGACTGAAAAAATGTTGAAGCTTGTGGACATGGAAAAGAATCTGATAATGCTAATGTTGCTTCTGCAACTTCTGCCCTTAAACTCTCAGTCTCTAGGACAGTCCTCATCCATACCAACTGCAAACATCACTGTAATGGGTCTTGTTTATTGCGACGTGTGCTCTAACAACAGTTTCTCCAAACACAGCTACTTCATGCCCGGTAAGGATTCTCATACTAGTTAGATCCAAGTTGAAATGTCTCTCACTTTTGTTTCAACTGACCAAAAAAAAGCAGGTGTTGAAGTGAGTATAATCTGTAGATTTAAGGCGGCTTCGTCGAGAACTAGAGAGATGATAACGTTCTCTGCAAATCGAACCACGAACGAGCTTGGACTCTACAAGCTAGACATAACATCTGTGGAAGGTGTTTCTTGCGCCGCAGAAGCAGACCAAGATCCTCTATTGGCTTCTTGTCAGGCAAGTTTGATTAGTAGCTCCTCAGATTCCTGCAACGTTCCTGGCTACAAAACTACAACGGATCAGGTAGTGTTCGAGTCCAAGAGGTCTAATCTCTGTGTCTACGGATTTGCAGCTTTGAATTTCAGACCGTTCAAGAAGAATATTGACTTGTGTGAGAAGCAATAGAAACGAAATTGCAAATTTTTATTATTGTTTTGCTTCTACAAGAACTCTGTTGGCTTCTTGTTCTCTGTTTTTTATCTTTAGACTTTATTTATATATATATTTAGTGTTCGTTTATTCCAGAAACAAATCAAGTAATGATATAAAAATATTACAATAGTTGGAGTTATATAAATTTATAGTTTAAACTTTATGCAGGATACAAACAAGTTCAAGATGAAGATAATAATAATAATTCAGCAGAAATCAAAAATAAAATAAAAACAGAGAAAACAAATAGTTTATGACAATAGTTGCCAGATATTTTCTTCTTTTGTCTTTTGTGTTCAATATCATCATATCTGTAAAAACTGTTCTTGAAAAACATCCATGGCTGAAGCAGGAAGTCCAAGAAGCACATTGATGCTTCTCCTCTGTTCTCCATGAGACAAAAACAGTGTTACTTCTTTCTCAGGCAAAGCCACTGGACCGGACAAAACCGGTTCTCCCCAACCGAAATCTGTTGTGTGAAACCCTAATCTCGACCATGTAGTGATCAGAAGGGTCGAAGAGAGAGATGGTCTTGCTCTTGTTACTTCGAAGTAATCAATGGCAGATCTCATGTATCCATCAGTGACCATCTTAATGGCTTCTCTTACTAACCCAACAGCGAAACTCAAAGGTTTCTCGGTTAGCTCTCCAGCTTCACAGATTGAGTTTGTGAGAACAATTCCATTCCCAAAGTACCCTTTTGGCAGTTGAGGCTCAAACTTGGCTCTACCATCAACGGCGAAGAGAAGCTTCGTTTTCTGATCACTCAACATCTTCAGTGACTTGGTTCTTGCTCTCCACACAAAAGCAGATAAAGCTTCAAAAGTTGTGCAGGAGAGAGATTCACTGTTCTCTGTTGCTTGGAGCTTAAGTTTCTTGATTTTCTCTGGATCAAAGCAGAAGGATCTATGAAGAGTTGGCTCTTTGCTGTAAAGAGAGTTGATGTTTGATTTATCTTCGATCTCTTCGAATTCTTGGTGAAGATTCTCGATCTTTGGAGGGTTTCTAGCAGTGAGAATGGTTCTGTCCGAGAAAGGAGGAGTTGTTAGTGGTAAGCCTCTAGCAACTTGACCCCATGAGTTAACGAACTCCATAGCTCCAATACCATCGAACATACAATGATTCATGCAGAGTCCAAGAACAAACCCTCCACACTTGAACTTAGTCACCTGTAATAAAACCCTAACGAATTAGATCTCATCTTAAAAACCCTAAACAACTACAAATAAATTGCTTGAGGAGGAAGAAAAGTAGTAGTAAACCTGAGCAGTAACAGGAGGGACTTCAAGAATATTCTTGGCGTCTACAACATCATATACAAGTTTACCTAAAGTTTCAGGGTCTGGTTTCGTGATGTCACCAATCTCATTCATTTCACAGTTAGCTTCTGCTTCCACAAACACAACTCCTTCTTCAGTACAGTCCACAGTGAGTTTACCTGAGTTCATACCATTAGGGACATGTTAGTTAGTGTTTTTGTCTGAGTTATAGAAACCGAAACTAGAGTGGTCATTAGTTGTTTTCAGTCAAGTACCTTCAGGACTTATGGTGAGACGTCCAGCAAGAGGATAGTAATGAACAAGAACTTGACTCAGAGCTTTCTTGATCACTTGTACTGCTTCCTCGTTCCCTCTCTCCTCAGCTTTGAAACAGTAGATTGTACGTACGATCACGGCGATGTTCTGATCAAGATTGGACAAGAAGTAAAGACCCTTTGGTGTCTCGGATTCGGGTTTGACCAAAGCAGCTGGTTCCTTTTGAAGAACCTGGAGATGAATGTTTGATTCTTTCGTGTTGTTGTTCTCCATTGAAGCAGAGAGTGTCACTTCCTTGTTGTTGTTTTCCGCAACCTGAAGAACAAAAGTTAAAGAAGAGTGAGAAGATCTTTGTGAAACTAGACAAGAACATGATGAGAAAAAGATAACACAAACCATTTTTCTCTCCAAATAGAGGAAGCAATGAAACTTTTTGGTTTGGGGAGTGTAGAATGTTATGAAGTCGAGTTATATCTCATGAGATATATATGGGAAACTAATGAGGATTATCATGGGACCCGCAAGCTCATAACGTGAGAATTATGTGAAAGAAATAATACTTGGATGGTTGGACAAAAATAATTATACTTGGACGGTCTTGATTGCAAGATGGAGTTTTATTATTTATTAAAAAAATAAAGAGGTACATCGACTAACATCGTATTTGATATTTCTTTTTTTTTTTAATACATTTGAGTTTTAACGTACTACATATAGTTAGGGTTAGGTGGCTGAATGACCTAACACAACAAACACTAATGTGTTTTTTTTTGGGTAGTTGAGAGTAGGCCTCCCAATTTTTTGATGACTTCTTTAGTTTTCTTTCTCTTTGTCATTTATAATTTCTTTCTTTTCTATATATGTTTCATGGATATATGTTTTTCTTTTACCAAAAGTATCCAGGTAGATTAAATCATATGCATATTCTCTTTCTCTACGTAAACTTCAACCACATAACACTAATTTTTACGTTTTTCAATCCGTTTGGTTAAGAAAACCAACAGCTTTAGAAGATTTTTCAATTTGAATATATCAAACAACGTACGGTTCTTAACCTAACTTGTAAGCTTGAGGAATGCGATCTTGACACCACGAAACTCAAATACTAAGACAAAATAATTGAAATTGTTGTGTCTGCCATCACGAGTTCGAGTCCCGGCCACGGGATGCTTTACGCCATATAAAGTATTAGCGCCGACTGATCCTGGGTCTGGAGGGATTAGGTGGATCTACAGCCCAGACACCTTCTGATTAACAAAAAAAATAAAAATAAAATAATAATTGAAATTGTTGTATCATATAGAATTATACAAAACGTAACATATGAGCTACTATTAGACCTATATGATATGTTTTCTTTTAGCATACTATGCCATCATTTAATTTAAAATGTCACAGAATTCTAGAAGGCATGTAAATAAAGAAGTTTCCAAATGTATTATAGTTTGTTATAAAATATTTATGATTTTATTAGATTGAGAAATCTTAAAAAGGGCAGAATTTTTATACCCGTAGAGAGAAGATAATACTAATATAGAATAAACTATCAGAGAGAGAATTCTTATAAGAGGGAGAAGAGAAGGTGTGTTTTCGACGATCGCAAAACGATCGTTTATATAGAGGTGAAAAAGTAAGTTACTGTGCGTGCATAGTGACGGTGGGCTCCACACAATAATATCACTCTGCGTACAATGCTGACTTTGTTTTTCTTCACGTTTATAACACTCCCCCTTGGAGACCAGTGTCACAATTGTCTTTTGCTTAACGTCTTTGTTGCCTCGTTAAAAACCTTTCAAAAAAAAACCCAGTGGGAAAAACCCTAGTAAGGTAAAAAGAGTGCAACCACGTAAGCTCCCCCTCGAATGATTAGTCATAAGTCCTTCTGATGTCGCATTCCAATGTTATGGACATGTTTTCTGAATATTGAGGTTGGAAGTGATTTTGTGAAGAGGTCAGCTGCATTGTCGCATGATCGAATATATCTTACTTCAATCTCTTTATTTCTTTCGAGCTCTTGAGTATAGGAGAAGAACTTTGGATGTATATGTTTTGTCCTATCGCTTTTGATATATCCTTCCTTCATTTGAGCAACACATGCCGCATTATCTTCATATAAGATAGTTGACTCCGTACTTTTGTCAATCCCACTACTTGTGCATATGTGTTGGTTTATTGATCTTAACCATACACACTCTCTACTTGCTTCATGAAGTGCGATCATCTCGGCGTGATTTGAAGATGTGGCCACGAGTGTTTGTTTCTGAGAGCGCCAAGATATAGCAGTGCCTCCGATCGTGAAAATGTATCATGTTTGCGACCGAGCTTTATGTGGATCTGAAAGGTATCCTGCATCTGCAAAACCAACCATTTGACCTTTTGAATCTTTTGGATAAAACAAGCCCAAATCAATGGTCCCTTGGAGGTAACGAAAGACATGCTTAATTCCATTCCAATGTCTTCGTGTGGGAGATGAGCTGAATCTTGCCAAAAGATTAACGGCAAATGATATATCAGGCCGTGTGCAGTTTGTAAGATACATTAACGCTCCGATTGCACTTAGATATGGTACTTCAGGACCAAGTATCTCTTCATTTTCCGCAGATGGTCGAAATGGATCATTTTCAATGTTAAGTGATCTTACGATCATCGGAGTGCTAAGAGGAGTTGATTTATCCATGTTAAAACGTTTCAATACTCTTTTAGTATATGTGGATTGATGCACGAATATACCATTTTGAGAATGCTCAATTTGTAGGCCAAGACAATACTTTGTTTGTCCGAGATCTTTCATCTCAAATTCTCCTTTCAGATAGTCTGATGCCTTTTGTATTTCCTTCTGAGTTCCAATAATATTAAGATCATCAACATACACTGCGATTATCACAAATCCGGATGTTGTTTTCTTGATGAAGACACATGGGCATATAGGATCGTTCACGTATCCTGCTTTTGTTAAATGTTCACTGAGACGGTTATACCACATACGTCGAGACTGTTTTAACCCATATAGTGATCTTTGTAATTTTATCGCACATAGCTCTTTAGATTTTGAGCTTAATGCTTCTGGAATTTTAAATCCATCAGGAACTTTCATGTAGATATTAGTATCTAATGATCCATATAGATATGCTGTGACAACATCCATGAGACGCATCTCGAGATTTTTATCAGCGGCTAGACTCATCAGGAATCTAAATGTGATTGCATCTATAACAGGAGAATATGTTTCTTCATAGTCAATTCCAGGTCTTTGAGAAAAGCCTTGAGCCACAAGACGAGCTTTGTATCTCGTAACCTCATTTTTCTCATTTCTCTTTCAAACGAAAACCCATTTGTATCCAACTGGTCTCACATCTGCAGGTGTGAGTATAATAGGTCCAAATACTTCTCGCTTATTAAGTGAATCAAGTTCGGTTTGTATTGCATCTTTCCATTGTTTCCAATCATGTCTCTTTTGACATTCATAAACAGATTTTGGTTCTGGATCTTCGATTTCCTCATTTATTTCTGTTGACACAATATATGAGAAAACATCATCGACATCATCCTTTTCATTTCTTTTCCATATCCTTTTATTGTGGATATAGTTAATGGAAATCTCATGATTCATTTCTGATTCATGATGTTCCATTTTGTCAGTATCCTCATCATTTGTTCCTTCCAAAATACTTTCTGCTAATTTGGGTGTGTCATTTATCTCGACATCTTTTTGTTTTCTGGAATTTTTATTCTTAGAACCAGCAGGTCTCCCACGCTTCAGACGTGTTTTGGATTCACGTGTATCATTTGCTTTTCCTTGCTCATTTGTTATTTTGATACAAGCAGGAGCATTTGCAGCTGGTATATGAGATTTAGTTACCGTCTTGGTATCCGCAAACGCATCAGGTAGCTGATTTGCTATACTCTGTAAATGCATAATTCGTTGAACTTCTAGTTCTGACTCTTTAGTTGGAGGATCAAGATATAACAATGAAGGTATACTCCATTTAATCTCATTTCCTATGTTTTTGTTATCTCCCCCTAGAACTGGGAATACTTTCTCATCAAAATGACAATCGGCAAAACGTGCCGTAAAGACATCACCCGTCTGTGGTTCTAGGTACCGTATGATTGATGGAGAATCATAACCAACATATATTCCCAATCTCCTTTGTGGTCCCATTTTTGTACGTTGTGGTGGTGCTACAGGCACATATATTGCACAACCAAAGATTCTTAAATGAGAAATGTTTGGTTCTCGACCAAACGCTAATTGTAGTGGAGAATACTTATGGTACGCACTTGGTCTGATCCGAATGAGTGTTTCTGCATGCAAAATGGCATGTCCCCATACAGAGGTAGGAAGTTTTGATCTCATGATCAATGGCCTTGCAATCAATTGCAGTCGCTTAATTAAAGATTCAGCCAAACCATTTTGCGTATGAACATGAGCCACAGAATGTTCAACTTCAATTCCTGTTACCATACAATAATCATTGAATGCTTGAGATGTGAACTCACCAGCGTTGTCTAGTCTAACTCTTTTAATGGTATAATCAGGAAACTGTGCTCGCAGTTTGATTATCTGAGTTAAAAATCTTGCAAATGCCATATTTCGAGATGACAATAGACAAACGTGTGACCATCTACTGGATGCGTCAATTAATACCATAAAATACTGGAATGGTCCACAAGGTGGATGTATTGGTCCACATATATCGCCTTGAATTCTTTCAAGGAACTTTGGTGATTCCTTATCAATTTTGGTTGGCGATGGCCTTATGATCAATTTTCCAAGAGAACATGCAACACATGTCATTTTATTGCCTTGAGAAATCTCATGGATTTTCAATGGATGGCCATGTGAGCTTTCTATGATTTTACGCATCATTGTGGTGCCTGGGTGACCGAGGCGATCATGCCATAATGTGAACTCTTCTGAATTTTGTTTTACTATAATATTTGATTCGATTTCATCGATATAAGTATGATGCAATCCTGAAGGGAGTTCTGGGAACTTCTCCAATATGTGTTTTCTCCCACATTTATCAGAAGTTACATATATGTACTTCTTTCCATCCTCAGTTGCAGACTGAGTATCATATCCGTGAAGATATATGTCTTTAAAACTCAACAAATTTCTTTTGGAATTCGGAGAATATAGAGCATTGTTTATGGAGAATTTTGTTCCATTTGGTAATGTAAAGTTTGCTTTACCAGTTCCTTCAATCACGTCTGCAGGACCTGATATCGTATTGACAAAAATTCTTTTTGGTTTTATATCAGAGAAATATCTCTTTTGTCTCAGAATAGTGTGCGTTGTTCCACTATCTGGTATACAAATTTCTCGAACCCGTTTCTTGGATTTTGTTCCATTAGCATTGTGATCCATGTCTGTAATTGTCATAAACATTAATAAAAAGAAAAACATGGAAATCATTTATATATTAATCATATAAGAAACACACATAATAATTATACATTAGTGTGATGTTAAAGACATCATTATTTGCTTAAGACAGGAAATTATACATAACAATACTTAGGACTATTCAATAGGCTTATTACAAGCATTTCAGTTCTCTTCAGGAGTAATATAGTCCAGCTCATTTGCGAAATCAGAGGCTTCGAGGTACGTTGTCCCCTCAAAATTTTCGGTGAGATTCACTTCTTTAGCTTTGCCTTTCGTAGACTCTTTATATAACTTACACAGATGTGGAGGAGTACGACAGGTACGGGACCAATGTCCTTTACATCCACATCTGTAACAAACAGTTTCATGTTTCTGAGTGGTATCCACTTGGGTTTCTTTACCCTTAGAAACTTGTTCGGATCTTACCCATTTGTTAGATCCTCTCCATTTGGGACTGTAAGGTTTTCCACGTTTGTTGTTGAAATGGCGACCACGATTCCAATTTCTTTGGATTCTCCTCTCTGAGTTTTCTATCGCCGTAGCATTCACTTCGGGGAATGCCTTCGCTCCTGTAGGTCGAGAATTGTGGTTTTTAATAAGGAGCTCATTGTTCTTTTCAGCCAACATGAGCGCAACCATCAATTCAGAAAATCTCGTGTACCCACATTTTCTGTAAATTTCGGGTAGGAAGTGAAGTTGTTTGTGGAAAGTGTTGTATGTTTTATTCATCATTTCTGCCTCAGAGACAGGGTTACCACAGTACTTCAGTAGTGAAACTATCCTCAGGACGGCAGAATTGTATTCCTCTACCTTTTGAAAATCTTGAAACCTCAGGTTTTTCCACTCTTCTAGAGCGTGAGGGAGATTGATTTCCTTCTGGTTATCAAACCGCTCTTTTAAAGCTTGCCACAGGTCAGCTGGGTCCTCTATGCTCGCATAGTCATGCGTAACATTCTCATCAAGGTGTTTCTTCAGGAAAATTATCGCTTCAGCCTTATGCTCAGGCGGCGATTTGTTACCGATTATAATCGTCTCGGTTAACTTTTTCATCACCAAGTAGGGTTTCACGTTGGTGACCCATCCGACGTAATTTTCACCAGTTATTTTGAGAGCCGGAAACTGAAGATGCTCAATTCTTGCCATTTGTATTTCTAAAAACACAACATAATAAATTTTATTAGAATTTCATATTATTTAAAATGAACCGTTTACATTAATCATGCAAGCAATTACAAAGAAAAACACCGCATAGAAAAGCATAGCAATATTTATGTTAAACTCTATCGGAGTAAATTCTCCAACACAAAGACCGTAAACACCAACAAAAATTATAACCGCACACAAAACTAAAAGCAAACGAATCATCCTATTTTTTTCAGAAAAAAGAAAGAAAATCGGAAGAAAATTATTTGAAGGTTTTTGAGAGGAGATGAAATGTTATGATGAATTGAATGAATGAAAGATGAGTGTATTTATAGATGAAAATACTGTTCATAGCCGTTTGAAAAAGGGTAAAATTTTGAAAAAATTATTTGTGACCGTTGGGATTAATTTTTTTAGTTATTATTATTTTGTTTCATTTATATATATATTTTTGAACTAAAAATTGGTCTAAAAATATCATAATAATCAATCAACCAAATTTAGTAAATTTCATAATAATTTATATATGTTGCCTAACATTTATATAATATTCATAACAAGCAATTATCAATATTATTATGGTGATAAAATTATTTTGTTAAATTATTAAACAAATTATGCGGCGGCACAGCCAAGCCAATAATTATAGTGTATTTATCAATTATGGTTTATTAATGAGGCGACATACCGCCCGCATCAATATATATAAATAATATAAATTAAAACAACCACTATAAAATAATAAATAGTAATAAAGGTGGTATACCGACCATTATAGCAGGGTAAATATGATACATATAAATTTTACCAAATTACAGAGTGATCGTGCTGATAACGTGTTATAAAATATTTATGATTTTATTAGATTGAGAAATCTTAAAAAGGGCAGAATTTTTATACCCGTAGAGAGAAGATAATACTAATATAGAATAAACTATCAGAGAGAGAATTCTTATAAGAGGGAGAAGAGAAGGTGTGTTTTCGACGATCGCAAAATGATCGTTTATATAGAGGTGAAAAAGTAAGTTACTGTGCATGCATAGTGACGGTGGGCTCCACACAATAATATCACTCTGCGTACAATGCTGACTTTGTTTTTCTTCACGTTTATAACATAGTTGTTATTTCACGACTTATTTTCAGTTAAAAGGCGAGAGGACTTAAAAAGTCCTTTTTAATTATATAACTTTAAGTTGCTATCAAGTTATGTAGTTATGACTGGGTGATTGTGGTCGAGTGGTAAGGAGACGGGACTGGGACGCCAACACATTTCAGGTTCGATCCACCTGCTGCGCGAAACTAAGTCACAATTATCCTGGTCACCTTACACGGATATGGGCCCATGCTTTAGGGCCCATTTGAATACCCGGAGAGAGGGTCTATCCGTGGACTGCACCTCCCCTTGGGGATTAGTCTGGGCCTCTCCATGGGCCTGGGATACCCCAGGTTAATCAAAAAAAAAAAAAAAAAAGTTATGTAGTTATCTTGGCTGGAGAAGGTTTAGGTTACCGAATGGATCAAGAAGTAGGGACCACATCAGAGAATCACACATGATCCCACCGCCAAGTGAAAACGCATCTCTCTCTCTCTCTCTCTCTCTCTCTCTCTCTCTCTCTCTCTCTCTCTCTCTCTCTCTCTCTCTCTCACACACACACACACACACACACTAGTCGAAGCCAACGTATTCATATTGTTAACCAATTTTTTTGAAGTTGTAATTTTTTTCTCGTTGACCAATAATTTGAATTTCACTGCACATTTATTCCATAAACCTGCAAAAGATTCTCTTTATCCACATATATAACCGGAAAGATCAAAGCTTCAAACATACAATACATGTGAATGTACAACTTTAAGTTTAGACTTGGGTGATGAGAGGTCCAAAACAAACACCAAATGCAACCGGCTAACAAGAACTCAAATTTTAAATGTACTTTTAATATTTATGACCGAGTCGATATTCAAAGTTATAATACCAATATTTTAAATTGTCTCATTTTTACATCAACAAGCAATTTATCACTTTCAATTACATTCAAAACCACAATACACTTACAAAACATTTTTTTTCATAAGACTTAAAGAAATAATAAAGAAATTTGACTTTAAAACTTGAAGAAAGTGAATCGTGAACAAAGGCATAGGAGGTTGGACAAATGATAGATTCTATGTGGATGGTAAAAATTGTTTAATTAAATATATATTACAATACACATCCGAAAGTTGCACATTATCAGATAATGTTTCACTCATCCATGCATCATCCGTTTACGTATCCCCGTCCACGCATCACCCGTCCACGCATCATCCATCCACGCATCATCCATCAACGTATCACCCATTAAAAATAAAATTGTCCATAATCTATTTTAGCCCACAACAAAGTACCTCATGTAAGAAATGGTTCTCAGTGTAACGAAAATTTTAAAAGTAGTCTTAAGTGTAATCAACTCTAAAATTTTAGTATTTATCTCCCAGAATGTAGGAATTAATCATTTTGAATTCTTTTTGTTTGTTTTAGATTAGTTCTTGATTACAGTTGGTTTTTGCCTTTCGGCATTGAGGCCCATTACTTTGCTTATGGGCTGTTAACACATATACAAAAGAACAAACACAATGTTCCGCTTTTCAGCAAAGACAACAATCCTATGTTTTTTTTTGTTTTTTTTGAATAACTCAGTGTATCCTAGTTCTCATCAAAATGGGTCAGACTAGCAATGAGTTTTCATATCAGCCTACATTATTGGCTAGAGTATGCCTCAGTCACCGGACGTTGGGGAGTCCATATATTAAATTTTACCCCCAGTGACCAGCAAGATTCGGACCCGAGTCCGTATTGGGGACGAAGCTCCCTCGAGACCAATTGGCAATCCTATGTTACTTTAATAGACTCCACAGACAACTTAGCCTCAAAGCAAAACTCTTTTAAACAAAATGAAGCTTAAACCAAACTTATTTGCGTCCCAAACATACCCGGTTACTTCAAACATCCTATTCTGCAACCAAATTCAATCAACAAAATGCTTGATTATGCAACAAAATTCAATTCAGTGCACTTTAAAGAGCAAAAACTACTTGTAATAACCAGATTAAGTACATTAAAGCCATTGATTAGAGAGAGTTTAAGCAACTAATCTATTAAATAAGCACATTTTCCCACAATGTGCATTCCCTTAAAAGCTATACTAAGCTTGAGATTCCACCAAAAACATATATCTCAGACATCTCACTAACTATATATATGCAAATCTAAGTAAAGAAAGCCACTAAAGATTCAAGATTTAAGACCCATTTTTGTCTGTGTTCTCTTGCTGAGCTTCATGTGGATGATGCTGATGATGATGAAGCACCTTATCTTGTTCGTAACCCATTTGCTGATAAACCTGCGGATTCAAAACCCCAACATTCCCATCTTGATGCATTTTATTATTCTCAAAACCAATCTCTGAAGAGCCATTGAAACCACACCCAAGAAACCCAATTCCATAGTTCAAATTAATTCCTCCTCCTGTGGTTGAATGATTATCTCCAACACCAGCGTGGTAGAGAAGCCACGGGAGAGTCTCACCGTCGGATTTGTGACCTGACTCTATAGACAACTGGAAAATCCTGGCAACACAGAGAGGAGGCAACCTAACTCTTCGACCACGTCCTTCGACTTTAAGGTGTCAGCCTTTGGTGGATTTGGTCTGAATCTCATGTCTTTCCTTCTCCTTTTGCTTCCACTTCCTCTTACCTTCCACAGTGTTGATAATCTTGACATCGGTTTCTTTTGTCTTATGATTCTGTGGTGGCAAAGGGTTTAGGAGTTTTGGAGGGTTATTGGGATCCATGATGATGACACAAGTCCAAGATGTGTAGACTTTTTGGGCTCGAGATTTAAATAAAATTACCAAACTTTAAAAAAAAAAAATTCCTCTCCTCTCTCGCAGAGATTCAAGGTGGGGGCGTGTGTGAGTGAACCTTTTTGAGTTTTGAACTAGTTTTTTGTTGTTTTTTGTCAATTGTCTGAGTTTTGTTAACTCGAAAAGAAGAGTACATAAACAAGGTAAAGCCAACACGTTACAACATGTGTAAGCAAAGTAGAGCAATTACAAATACGTGGCAAAAACAAAACATGCATTGTGAACATCGGAAGACTCAAACCGGCCGCCGTGGTATCTCCATCTTCTCCTCCACAAAGCTCATATCACCTTGGTCTTGCACTCTTCAAGCTCCATCTTTCGCTCAAACGCTGCTTGTAATTGGAATCGCTTTCAACGACAGCTCTTAAATCCAAGGAAATTCAGCTGATTCAAAATACAAACTTTTGTCATACCGTCTTCAATATATAGAAGCTGCTGGCTTATCTAAATCTTCATTAAAATCAACAGAGGTCAATCCATCATCACATCTTCCTTTCTTTAAGGATACTTCACTCAAAGCTAATCAACTGGCTGCACTTCAAAGAGAGAGTAAAGATTGATTCCCCTTAAAAAGAAATAAATGCATAACTGAAAAGTAGAAAGAAATCCAACACAAACACAATGAGAGTTGGTTGAGACTATGCAAAAAAGAGAGTTTTTAAACTATTTAATCAAAGAAAACAGTTTGATTTGGAATTGAGATACACATCAAAATCATCAGTACAAAAACTAAATCACCTAAAGTGAAGAAACTATGCGACAAACGGAAGAACTATCGACCTTTTGTTTGAAACTTTACATCAAAAAACAAAAGAAAGCAACGCAAATTATCTTCTCCCTCTGAATGACATTGTCTGATAAGAGGGAAGGAAGAGAGAGCGTTTTCTCTCTCTAGAGAAAGAGAGAGAGTAAAACTCAAGGTTTAAATGCAAAATCTAGTCGGTCAAGTTTTGACCTAGTTAAAGCTGCTAATGTTAACAAATTCCCTTTATTTATTTTTTTGTTCAAAACAAATTCCTTTTATTTATTATTTTATCTTAGTACAATACTACTAAAAATATATGTTTTTTCAACACTTATTTTACAAATAAAAAAACACAATAATAATTCTACAATGACACACGATATATTTAGTGTATATAGATTTATTTGTGGTATCAGTGTGGTGTCGAAGAGAGCGTTTCTATACTTGTAATGAGGTAGCAACAACACCAGCAGCGTTTACTACTCCTTTCTTAGAGAGGAGTGGAAGTAAGAAAAGCAGCAGGTACAACACACAAGGTTCTCAGGACACGAGTCACCAGTAAACATGCCCTTATATTAGCTTAGCTAGCAATTCGTGTAAACTAACTCATCAGTGTGAAACAAGAATCTGCGAATCTAAATAGGCTGCGTTTCAGAAAAATAAAGTGTTATTGGGCTTTTGAAGTAAGCCCACGTTTTCGAGGGCACTAATCTCAAATCAAAGTAAACCCCATTGTCTCCTCTCCATCACCGAAGCCGCCACCAAAACTTGTTAGTTTCCCAATCCCTAAATTCGGATTTGAGCGGACGTCACCGGCGAATTGTAATGGTCATTGCGGCGAATTTCTTCAAGTTAGATTCAGTGGACTCTGACACGGATGAAGAGACGACGACGGCGAGTAAGGTTGCGGCTGAATCTCAAGGAACCCTTGCAGACCGCAACTCCATAAAGAAGAAGAAGAAGAAAGAAAGTGATGAAAAATCTGATTGTGATGATGGTGGAAAGAAATCGAAGAAGAAGAAGAAGGTATCTGGTGTTGATGAGAAAGGAAACACTGAAAGCTCCAAAGTTGATGAAGCAAATCGAAGCCATGAGAAAGCACTCGTCAACACTGATGATGATGCTAAGAGAAAGAGAAAGCGTGTTGATGATACTGATAAGCCTAATAGTAAGAAGAAGAAGAAAACAAGTGTGGATTCAGATAACAGCTTCAGCTCGGAAAATAGCTCAAAGAAGAAAAGTAAGGAGAAGATACAAAGACAGGATCCTGAGACACAAACTGAGAATCCAGAGAAATCTACCAAAGATCCAAAAGCGAAAAGGAAGAAGAAGAAGCAAAGTGTTGATCCAGACAACAAGGACCCTACTGAAGATGCAGACAAGACACAAACTGAGGCTGAAGAAAACAACTTGAACTCTCCTGAAAATGTTAAGAAGAAGAAGAAGAAGAAGAAGAATCCAGAGGCTCAAGAGAACAACAACAACAACAGAAAGGAGAAAAGGAAGAAGAAGCAAAGTGTTGATCCAGACAACAAGGACCCTACTGAAGTTGCAGACAAGACACAAACTGAGGCTGAAGAAAACAACTTGAACTCTCCTGAAAAGTGTAAGAAGAAGAAGAAGAATCCAGAGGCTGAAGAGAACAAGAACAACGGAAAGGAGAAAAGGAAGAAGAAGAAGCAAAAGGGTAGTAAGAGTGATGAAGTTGTGACCACCCCACCAAGTAAAAGCGCTAAAAAGGTCAACTTTTCTGACCATGTTGAAGTGTTTCCTGCCGAGTCTGAAGAAAGTGATTATGAAGAAGAAGAAGAAGATGAAAAAGTTGACTTGGTGAGAGGTAAGCGGTTTACGGAAGAAGAAGACGAGCTGATTAAGAAATCTGTATTAGAATACGTTGATAACCATGCTTTAGGAGATGAAGGGGTAAACATGGTTATGAACTGCAAGGCACACAAACAAATCAAAGGCTGTTGGAAAGAAATAGCAGCTGCTTTGCCTTGGAGGCCATATACTGGTGTCTACTATCGTGCTCATACTTTATTTGAAGAAGGATCAAAGGGTGTATGGACAAAAGAGGATTTTGAACTCGTTGTAGAGTATCAAAAGAAACACGGCAACGAATGGAAAACTCTTGCCGACGCAATGGGTAAACACAGGGTCCATGTGAAAGACGCTTGGAGGAGGATAAGATTGGCGGCCAAGAAGAGAGGGCATTGGTCAATGCAGGAGTACCAAACCCTCTTTGATCTTGTTAACAAAGACCTGAGAATGAAAGCGTTCAAAGAGAAGCACTCTAAACATGGGATGCTCCGAGATAACATCCCTTGGATGGCCATAAGCGACCAGCTCGGAACAAGGGACCATACCCTCTGCTGCGAGAAATGGTATGATCAGTTGACGTCTCCAATGGTGGCCAAGGGGATATGGGCTAACGTGGATGACTATATGCTCTTGGACGAGCTTGCGAATCTGGATGCTGCTTGTGTGGACGACGTGGATTGGGATAATCTATTGGATAATCGAGATGGTGAAGCTTGTAGAAGTCGGTGGAACCAGATGGTGCGTCATATAGGTATTCCTGGAACCAAAACATTTGCAGAACAAGTTGAGATATTGTCTCAAAGATATTGCCCTGACATAGCTGAAGACAGAGAAGATTTTGACAACAGACCTTTTGATCCTGAAGATTAGTGGAGATCAATCATGTCTAGAAAGAGTTTATTTGTTCCCTTTCTGTTCTTGCTTTAATATCAATTCATGTTTGTGAGCTTGAAAACCTATGTAAGATTTTGATTTTGTACTTTGTCATTTGAGTCAACTCCAAACTAAGCTGATTCGGAAGTGAAACTTTTGACAATAAGTTAATAGCGCTAAAAAACAAAGACAGTAAAACAGAGCGAGAGAGATGAGTGTTTACATGTTTTTCTTTTGGTAATCAAGTTTTTTACATGTTGAAATAGCAGATGAAGATGTTTCTTCTCCACTTGGTCCAGGATCATTTACGGAGACAGACTTTTATTCCTTAATGCTTTTCAGTTCACCTGAGACACACTTTGGTTCAACTTCAGCAATACGTTTACAAAATATTTATGATTAGCTTATTATGAGATATTGCAGCGGTTTACTAATAAATTATCAATATTTACATATTAAAGATTTTCAAAACATACTATTATGAGAAATTTAATAATTATTTATATAACATAATTAATAAAAATGTTACTTTCTTTATTTTTAGTTAAAATGAAAGTTATAATCTTAATAAAATTTGTTTAGAAGATTTATATTAGATTTTTTAAAAGAATATTTTGTTTCATTTATATATGTATATATTTTTATATAGGTATATTTAGTAGTGTTTAAAAATAATAGTTATTAATTTTTAAATAATTTTACAAAATAAATTATGATACTGCTAGTGAATTTAAATTTAAATATATATTTAAAATATTTTCATTTATAATATTTTCATTTATAATATTTAAATTTAAAATTTTAAAATTTAAAATATTTTTAGAAAATAATTTTATATTTATTTATGCACTCGCAATCGTCCGCAATAGCAAACGGTAAGGGAAACATCTTTTGATTTAAGAGGTTTGGAACGATTTGAATTGATTTATAATGTTTTAGTGATTGTTGCAAAACGCCAACAACTGTTACTAACCGAAAAAGTTGTGTTTGCGGTGATAGCAGGAAAACCAGTCAGACGCTAAGTGTTAGGGTGGACGGATCCGGATATCCGGATCTGGATTCGCTGGACGGATATCTGGATCCGTGATTTTAGTATCCGGATCCATGTCTTTTGGGTATTCGGACTTCGGATATATGTCTAGATATTGTGATACCCACGAATATCTGGATTCGGATCCGGTTCCGTAAAAATAATTAAAAAAACATTTTAAAAATACAAAATTCTAAAAATAATACATAAATTAAATATTTATAAAAACTAGGAATATATGACATATATTAGTAAAATTTAATATTATTTTATATTTTTGTGTAATATATCAAATATAATTATTAATAAATTTAAGAATTTAATATATTTTAAAAATACGGATTCGGATATCCGAACCTAAAAATTAAGATTGGTTTGAATGGATCCAAGATTTTACTATCTTGATCCGGATTCGGGCACTTCATATATTCTATTTTTTGAGCGGATCCGGATCGGATCCGAGTCCCGGATAATAAGTCCCAAAACTACTAAGTGTAGAGCTTTACTTAACTTTTTAGAATTCGTTTTAATCTTTCTATGAGATGCTTAGCATGTTAGCCCAAATCCGCCCAGGATCTTATACTTGAAAAAACGAGAGAAAAAAAATTAGTTCAAGGAACGGCAAAAAAACCAAACTAATCCACAGCGAAGCAACTCAAATCAAATCAAATCAAACCAAATTATATGTTTCGACCATTCGGTTAAAAGTTTTATCAACCCAAATGGTTCAGTTATCTTTGATTTTAAACCAAACCAAATCAAAAACCAAAATTTATTTAATTTGATTAATTAAATATACTATTAATATTAAGTTTAAGATACTTAACCATCTAAACTATATTAACTAAACATAATGTTATACATTTTATTTCTAAATAATTATCAGAAACACAACTAATTAATAATAAAATAAACATGAATTGTAGACACCATCATCAAAACCGAAAAGCGACTTATGATATTCATATTAGATTCAAAATAATAATATAAAACTATTAATATACTAACTACTATGAACAATCAGATTTGGTTCTAAATGAACCTAAAAGCAACATCTACATCCTCATATTCTTATTCTTACACACCCAAACTGTTTTCCATTCAATTTCTCTCTCATTTCATCCCAAATCCCAACTTTTTTATTTTAAAATTTATAAGATTATTAGAATTACTCAAGTTACATGATTTTTTGGTCAAGAACTAGTAGGTAACTTTCATTAAGAAGTGATGTGTGCTTAGAGAAGCTAAACATGAACTTCATTGAATCTAAAAATGAATTTTTATTTTTTTTTCAGATCTATTTGTCAATAAGATTTTTACAAAAGTCTTGTGGTCAATGCATATGTTAATTTTGCAATTGACTTTCTTTATGTTTTTTTAAAGACGACTTCCATGGAAAATTTTCAACTTTATTTGTTAACAAAAAAAAAGAAGACTTCTTTGGAAGTTTTCTCGGATAAACAAGTTATTCTTGCAATTGACCGAATCGTATCAAAAATTCGACTTTCTATAGACTTCTCGAGAAGTCTTCTCAAATATCGGTGAAAGTCTTCTCACTGTCGGTGAAAGTCGTCTTAGGTTACTTTTCTAATTGACAATTAAAAATTAAATTTTAATTTGAATTAGAAGACTTTCATGGAAGTCGTCCAGTTTTTATTCTAAGATTATGGTCAAACATTTGGTTATGGAAGAAGAATTTTATGGAAGTCTCCAGCGGAAGACTTCCTCGAAGTCTTCTAATTAATATTAAATACTCAAGTTTTAATTGTGAGTTGCAAAAGTAATCTAAGACGATTTTCAATGATAATTGAGAAAATTGTTGCGGAAAGTATTCTATAGAAAATCAAAATTTTGACACAATTCGGTTAATTGCAAAATTAATTTGTTTATCTGAGAAGACTTTCAGAGAAGTATTCTCTCGTATTTTCAAGATTTGTTCAAAAAAAAAAGTAAGCCAATATTTACAAAAGAAGATTTTCAGAGAAGTTATTGTAGAGTAGACTTCTTTAGAAACCTTCCTTTGTAAATTTTCAATTGCAAAAATGACTTAAATGGTAGACTTCCTAGAAGTCTTCTGTCAGAAGACTTTCTAGGTCAATGCTTAATAAAACTTCATTTTCTATAAAATTAATATGTTCTTGTTAATTTATGCATATTAGTCAATATTGTAACTCCTGAGTGAAATTCATAACTTAGTTGATGATAATTATGAGATTATTCATGTTTGTTAATGTTTCTAGCTAATGGGAGAAAATTTCTAAGGAAGTCTTCTACGTTAATTTTTGTAAAACTTGTATTTTCAACTTCAAGATATCTTTTTTAACTTTTAAATATGTTAAGTAACTTCAAGAATATCAAGTCTTGTGGTTTATTGTGTCTTCTTAGATTATAAATATACTTTTTTTAACTTTCATGAGATTTATAGTTTCAATTTTCACATAAAATTAAAGTTTTCCGTTTTCCTGCTTATATTTTAATTTCCCATTTAATAATTCTCGCTTAAAGTTTAAGTCTTCCAAGAAGTCTTTTGAAGACTTCTCGGAAGACTTCTAGTAATTTTTTTATATGTTTGAACTTATCTAATTTTTTATCTTTTTGAATTTGACGAAGTTTTCTTAAGATGTCTTCTTCCTTAGTTTTAGTAAATTTAACTAAATTTTTATGTTATTATTTTTTTGCTATTTAAATTGTATCAATAACTTCAATAATGTCAAGTAATTTTTGCAAGATAATATTGTAGACATGAACAATTTTTCCAAATTATTTTGATTAACATCTTTTCAAATTTACTTAAGAATCCACAACTAAAAAAGTACACATATAAATCACAAAACATACCAAATAAAAACTATTACATATGGAGTTAGAGACCATTCCTCCACAAAATATCTTGGACTCCACTTTACATAGGAGAAGACTCTAGAAGTTTTCTAGTGTATTATATGTTAGAATAATTTTGAGAAGGTTTCCCAGAAGTCTTCCAAAATCTCACTCAGATCTGAAAAATCTACATATCCAAAAATATTCAAATGGCTTCAAAACAGAGAAAATGAGATAAATCTACCTTTATAAAACAAATAAAAATATGTGTCCAAAATTTATGGATTTACCTTTAATGGCGTTGAATATGAGAAATATGTAACAAAAAACCTGAAAAAACAAGATAAATTAGTGAGAAATATATGAGACAAAAAATGAGAAATTGATATTTTGGCGTTTTCAAAATGAGAAGTTACCAAATGAAGAAAACTCAGACATAAAAATGAGAAGTTGAAGTGTTTTAGTTTTTAAAAAAGGTAAGAGCTTTAAGCAACAAGAAGTTACCAAATTAAGAAAACTCAGACATAAAGACTTACCAAAATGCTCAGATCTGTTTTGAAAAAGAGACATGAGAGAAAACTCCGTCAGAAGATTTCCAGGAAGTTTTCTGAGCATTATATGTTAGAAGACTTTCGGGAAGACTTCCAAGAAGTCTTCCAAAATCTGACTCAGACCTAAAAAACATGCTTATCCAAAAACGTTCAAATGACTTCAAAAACGAGAAAATGAGTGGAAGATGAGATATATCTACTTTTATAGAACACAAAAATACATATTTATAATTTATAGGTCTACCTTTAACGGAGTGGAAGATGAAAACCATGCAATAAATACCTGCAAAAACAAGATAAATTAGTGAGAAAGACATGAGACAAATAATGAGAAATTGATATAAATTTTGGTGTTTTCAAGTTCAAAGAGATTAGGAGAGGTTGGAGAGTTTTAGTTTGGGGAAAGTTAAGAACATTAAGCAACAAAAAGTTACAAAATAAAGAAAATCAGACATGGAAACTTACCAAAACTATCATATCTGTTGTCAAAAAGAAGACATGGGAGAAGAGTCCGTGAGAAGAGTTTCAGAAAGTCTTCTAGTCTATTATATGTTAGAATACTTCTGAGAATACTTTTCAGAAGTTTTCCAAAGTCTGACTCATATATGAAAAACATGCATATCCAAAAATGTTCAAATGGCTTCAAAACAGAGAAAATGAGTGGAAGATGAGATAGATCTACCTATATAGACAAAAATACATATCCAAAATTTATACATCTACCTTTAAATGAATGGAAAATGAGAACCATGTAAAAAAACCCTACAAAAACATGATAAATTAGTCAAAAAGACATTTGACAAAAAATGAGAAATTAATATAAAGTTTGTGTTTTCAAGTTCTAAAAGATTAGAGAGAAGTGGAAGAGTTTTAGAGTGAGACAAGTTACATTTTTGTTTTAGCCATTTGAGAGGAAGAGAGAATATTTAGATTTTTTTTATATATAGAGAGACAAAATTTCCAATTAGGTTAAATATTTCTGATTCTTCTAATAGAAGACTTCCTAGAAGTTTTATAAACCATAAATTTACTATTCACCCAAAAGACTACCACAAATCTCTTCTAGTTCATTATTTGTTAGAAAACTTAAGTCATCTAAGCCCTAAAATCAAATAACTAGGACTTCATTAAACTTATAATCAACTTTTAAGTTTTTAATATACACAAAACACATATAAGTCAAATTTAATTTTTCAAACAAAGTGATGATTCCTAAATCTAACCCTAAAACACAAACAATATTATAGCATATGTTACCTGATGTGTTGTGTTTAACATTGATCGGTTTTTTAAAGTATTTGATCTTCCACGCTCCTTTTGTTGCTTTTTAATACTATTTAGAGGTTACATGTTAACTTATGGTAAAATAACGCATTTAGAGAGGTTTTTGGAGAAAAATGAACAACATAACTAATTATGGTGGAATTGTGACATGGAGAGCCCGTTACGTGTAACTGAGAGTCCCGATCCTTTACATGGATTGACCGATCCACATCATATGGATCATCCAATTGACGACACAGCGCTGCAACATTTCATGTTTGTGAAAAGAAGTGTTTTGAAGACCTAAAACCTAATAACCCGAGATTTTTCTGTACTTTTTTATTTGTTCGTGTTCTTGATGGCTAGAGAGAGAGAGAGAGAGTCTTAGTGTGATTTGGGAGAGATTTGTAACACTTGGATCATTTTGTAGACTTTTTGAAAATGATTCTTCTTGTACCCATTTGGAGAATATCTTCTTAACCATTTCTCTATTTCAATACAATAACATGATGTTTTCTTCTCTGATTTTGTTTTGTTATTGTTTGATTATGAGTGAGTAGTCTTCTAGTTGGGTTAAGGGGTTCTCATAGGGAATTTATCTATGCATTGATCTATAAATATGTTAAGAATAAGGATTTATGTTTTGGATATTTGTCTACTGATTTTTTTAAGATGAGACTTGTCTGATCACCTACTGATTCTAGGAATTTAATCGCACTGAAAATGTTGTTTGAATTCCGAAATATCAGTAGATGAGAAATGTTTGTGTAACTAACGAAAGTTGATGTTACTGCGCCTTGTGAACTGATCAAACATGAACCTAATGCTTGCGTAAAATCTAAGATACAATGGAAGTTAGTATCTAGAATTTTGAGCATAGAGTGTTAGTGCTATGGAAGTAGGTTAATTCTATTGTGATTTGAGTTCAAGATGTTGTTGTATTTTGTTTCCATGTCTCCTTGTTGTGTGATCATTACTGAAGAGAGATACATGAGAATTCTCATTGCTCAGCGCTTGTTTTAATTGTTTACAAACTTGTTTTAATTGTCTCTTTTTTACTTGTTCTTAGTTTTATTGAATTTAGAAGCTGGAAACCAAACAAACAATCTCTTCTCTTTAGCTAGTAACTTGTCTTCTGCTCTATGTGTGATCATCGGACCTTGTGGATCCGATCCTTTATTACTACTATGTACTTCATTGTACACTTGCAGTTAGATAATCGGGTTAAAACATTACCATATCATTACCATACTCTAAACAAAAAATATCATGAATCAATCCATCCACTCATCTATGTTGAAAACACTTCAATTTTATTAAATCATAATTTATATCATTTTATAAATGTTTATGTTACATGATTTCAATATTTCTTCTATAAAAATATTTTTATAGAATTTATAAATTATTTTTAAAAACTTCCACAAAGTTGACTTACAAAACCATAAAAAAATTTCCCGAGGTTATATTCGTAAAAATGCATAATAGTTTTTCCTTTTGTCATAAGGGGTTTGTTGTAATTTCACTACACTTTTAGGTTATTTTTGCATTTAATTAAAATTGAAGTATACTTTTGAATTTAAAATCAAGTTTTAGGTCATTTTTAGCAAATTCTCTAATATACTATATGTCTAGGACCGGCTCTCCGATCATGACTCCCTCCGTTTCATATTAAATGTTATTGTAGAGAACTTTTTTGTTACAAAATAAATATCGTTTTTGACTTTCGATGCAAAATTTATTAATTTTCTACTATTAATTTTATACTGAAATTTATTTTTTATTGGTTGAAATGTTGTTAGGTATAAGTAATTATGTTTTTATATATGAAATATGTAAAATTAATTGTTTTTAATCTGTGTACAAAAGGATAAAATGACACTTAATATAAAACAGAGGAAATATAAACCAAGATCAATATGCCACGTCTATTAATATAACGACGAACAGAAAACACACATATGGATTTGGGAATAGCACTATGTTTTAATGTCCAAGAGACTCCACCAATATGATCGTTGACTTTGTACCCAAACTGGTAGGGGTGGACACAGATCGAATAACTCTATACTTGTGATTTGTTGATTTTAAATATTCCCTCTCGATTGAAAAATGGAAAATACTATATGCTAATTATTATTAAAAGCTAAAATAACACTTAATATAAAACAGAAGGAATATAATTTATTGATTATTTACATATATTTATGGATATCTCATCTAATTTATTTAATACAAGTAAATCGAGAAAAACTATATAAATTTGTTATAAAAAAATATTTTTACATAATATAAAATAAAAATATATGTTCCGTAAATTTCTAAAATTAATCAACTTTCTTATAAACACACATTATTTTTTTGAAAATTGTCGTTTTTATAAAGATTTTATTAAGTAAATTCTAAATAAAATTAATATAATGATATTTTATATTTTTTTATATAAATTATATTTATTTGTAGATATACATCTATTTGAATAATGTCAAATCGAATATCTGGTTCTAATTTTTTTAGTATTTGTGATCTGCTTCGTTTCTAATGGATATTAAATTTTAATATTTGTTTTGTTTCAAAGACTTACGGATATTCAAATTTTACGGATCGAATCAAATTTAACGGATAAAATTCCCAACCCTACAACCTTGTAAGATTGTGAAATAGAGATAGTCTTGTGATTTTCTGTTTATAATAATTAGCATATAGTATTTTCTGTTTTTCAATCCCACTCTTTAACTATTAAATTCTAAAAAATAATCAATAAATTATAAATTCAAATATTAAAATATTATTAATTAACTGTAGTTTAAAAAATAGTATGCAGTTTGTAGTATTTCATAAACAAAATTCATAAATAAATTATAAAAATATTTTTATAAAACTTTATTCAAAAAAAAATTGAATTATTTTAAAATTTTTGTTTTGAAATCCAAATATTCCTTTTTAAAAACACTTTTAAATTTTTAGTTTAAATCTTATATTTTTTAAATCTTAACCCCACTTTTATAAATTTAAACCATATATATAAATTAATTAATTTTATGTGTATAACTGTCTTTAACCTTTTTAATGAAATCTATTTTAATCATTCTGAGTTTAAGGCTAATTTGGGATAAAAAATTTAGTGTTATCGATAGTATTTCTCTTAATTATATGATTATGTAAAGAAGATCAACATGCCACGTCTAGTAATATAATGAAGAATTGTGAATAGCACTAAGCTTTACTGTCCATGTGACTCGACCAATATGATCGTTGACTCTGTAGTCGGACAACTTGGTAAGACCATCTAATCTATTAAAACTGGAATACAAATAGGAAATACGTATTATTTTTATCTAATATTTATAAAAAATATCATTGATATTATCCATGCATCCAAACATCTAAACATTGATTTTTAACAAAAAAAAAAAAAAAGGGCTAAGCCCATTAACAATATTTGTCATTGGAATTGAAGATTTCATAAAAAAACGTATATGTATTTTTCAAATTTTTATAATAAAAAAAAAATTATACATATATATAGCATTAAATTAGTTTTATTTTTATTCATATTCGTATAAGCTACCAACTACATTTGAACTATAAAAAAAAATAATGTTAATAATTTCGATTATAATTTGAACTTATTCATTTACAATAACAAAATTATGTAACTTTTCATAACAATTTAATGATTAAAATGCATACTAACATTTATTATAAATGCTTATATATAAACAAATACAATGTATTATCATTTGTATGATATATATCGAATATGAATAACTTATGTAATTTATAATTTTAAAAAAAATAATCACCATATAATACACAGTTAGGTCTAGGACGGATCGAATATCTGGAGTATTCTAGGATATACGGATTCAGATATGCATTCTTCGGATACGTAAAATTGTTATCCGGATCCAGATATTTGGGGTTAAGATATTCTGACTAAAAAATCCAAATACACGCGGATATCCGGACATGTATATTTTAAATTGAAATAAATTAAAAACTAATTATTAACCATCTATTTAGTCTATTTAAAATTATTATTTAAAAAAGCTTAAAATCATTAAAATTTAGTAAAATTAAAATTTTAGTATTTATATAAAAGTATATGTCATATAAATAGTTAACTATAATTAAATTTTAAATATTTAATATCTGGATCCGGATATCGAGACCTAAAATTTTACTATCTGAATTTCTACTTGGATCAATCGAATCCGTAAAATCACTATCATGATCTCTAAATATTTGTTTTTCGAAAGCGGGTGGGATCCCGAATCGGATAACAAATATTAAATATTAAGTTCAAGTCATATATACAATTATATCAAACAAATTGTTTAAAATATTAGACATTCACAAAAACAACATCCGCGCGTCCGCGCGGATCAAAGGCTAGTATCTATTATAAACTAGGCATGGACGTTGCCACGTTGGGAATAAGTCGATTCAGTTCGATTGATTTAAATTGCCGGTATGTCCATTCAAATTTTACTAATTTTTTTGGTTGGATTTGGTTCAATGTTTTTTTGGCTTTCAGAATGGATTATAAATAATATATAATCATCCAAAAGTATTTAAAAAGATAAACTAAAAAAAATTGACAAAAAATACTCAAAATATATAAATTATCCACAAATCTAATTAAAAATTAATTAAACTACCTAAACTAACTAAAATTATTTAAAACAACAAATAAAACAAACTAAAAAAATATTTAAAATACTCTAAAACATCTAAATTACCTTAACGTATATAAAAATATTAACATATTTTACTATTTTTGATATTTTCAGATCTTAGTTCGGATTTGGGTTCGGTTCGGGTTATATCCAAGCTCCAAAGTATCAAACTCTTAAGTTTCGTTTCGATATTTTTATATAATGGCTTGGATCGGATTTCGTATTTTTTTTTGGTTTGAGTTAAGACAGGGAGTTTGGCTTGGGTTAAAAGCGCTGATGCCTAACTGTAACGTTGAGATAGTCTTGTGAATTTCTGTTTATAATAATTCATATATAGTATTTTTTGTTTCCCAACCCCTTTCCTTTTCTAAATATTAAACTCTAAACAATACTCATTAACTTTTAAACTCAAATGTTGAAGTATTTTTGATTAAATAGTTTTTTAAAAAGTACTATACAATTTTTGGTATTTCAAAAAAAAATCTTATAAATAAATATTTAAATCAATTATAAAATATTTTTGGAAAAAAAAATTATTAAAAAATTTAAATTACTGTCAAACTTTTGTTTGAATTTTTTTTTCAAATTTCAAATATTGTTTTTCTAATTTTTTTTTAAAAATTAATTTAAAATCCTAAACTTCATCTCTAAAACTCCATCCTTACATATTTAAACCATAAACCTTAATTATATAGATAAAGATTTTATCCGTTTTAATAAAGCTTATTTTGATAATTTTGATCTTTGAAATTATTCTGGTGATAATATTTTTTTAGTGTTGTAATATAATAAACCAAGCAACATGGCACGTCTGGTAATAAAATGAAGAAAACATACATATGGGAATTGGGAAGCACTAAGTTTTTAATGTCCATGTGACTCCACCAATATGATCGTTGACTTTGTAGTCGGACAACCTGGTAAGACTAACGTTGAGATAGTCTCGTGATTTTCTGTTTTAATAATTAGCATATAGTATATTACTGTCACATGTATTTAGTTACAATTAGCATTCAGAAACATAACTTCACGCACCGAAACAGACAAATCTTATTCTCTTGGCAACTCAATGGATTCAGATTTGGATCCGAAGCTCATATCACTTATTTCTGAACTAGTCTCGTCGAGTTTGGATCATGATTGGCAAGAGATGTTGAGTCTAACGATTCAAATAGTCTCTCTGGTGGGCTCAGTGGATTTGGATACGCAGCAGAAGAAGCTAGAGTCGGAGCTCATGTCACTCGTTAGTCAGACAATCTTTTTCTTCAACTCTATGGATTTGGATTCCCAGCCGAAGCCACTGTCGGAGCTCATATCACTCGTATCTCAAAATCTCTCTCGCCTCAATTTTATGTGTAGAGACTCGAAGTTGCCGTCACTCTTTCATGACACATTGATGCTCGAACCAGAGCCGGAGCTCATGTCACTAATCCATCAGATATGCTCACTTGCCATCTCCATGGACTTGGGGTTGGAGAAGTTTATCTCCTTATGCCCTCAAGTAGATGTAAGATCAGATAAAGGAGAACTTAAAATTAAGGAACTCCCGACCAAAAGATACTACAAGTGGAGCTTTGTCAGCCGCGGTTGCAAGGGCAAGGACTATGAAGGATATGAAAAGGCTCCTGCTGATTGTAAACACCCTCTTCACCCAAAACATTCTCTTCGGCTTGTCTTCTTGGAGTATCATACAACCATGCCATGTTATATCTGTCAAGAAAACCTAAAAGGGATACTTTATTGTTGCTCGGCTTGCAATTTTGCTATTCATCTTGCTTGTGTGAAGAAACCACATGTCTTATCTATAGAACAACCCAAGTGGCATGAGCATTCACTTGCTCTGTTTCCAAGTAAGGCTTCTTTACCTTGCAACCTTTGTTCCTTGAACCACTCAAGTTGTCCTTTCTATATATGTCCTCCTTGTGACTTTGTTGTCCATCAAAGTTGTATCAAGTTACCACGTATCATAAGGATATCTCGCCATCACCATCGTATCTCTTTCACTCCTTCTTTTGACCAAGGAGATTGGTTTTGTGGTGTTTGTCGAAGAAAGATAAACAATGATTTTGGGGGCTATTCTTGCATCAAGGATGGTTGTTCTTATGCTGCCCACTCAAAATGCGCCACGGGGAGCAATGTTTGGGATGGTACAGAACTTGAAGGAGAGCCAGAAGAATCTGAAGACGAGCAAGAAGATGAACCATTTGTGAGGATAAGCGATAGAATCATACAACATTTCAGTCATCAACAACATCTTTTGAGACTGGATCATCATGAAAACATGGGAAAATATTTCGATGAGGATAAGCAGTGTGAAGCATGCATCACACCGATCTATTTCGGTAACTTCTACTCATGTATGCAATGTGATTTCATCTTGCACGAAGCATGTGCAAATCTTTCTCGCAAAATACATCATCCAATACATGCGCATCCGCTAACTTTAGTGGGAGGATATGATGGTGTTATGGACTATCTTAAAGATAGATGTTCAGCTTGTCGTTGGATGTGCAGAGCTGGTTTCTTCTATGAGTGCAGTAAAGAAGGATGTTCCTTTACGCTAAACCTGCCGTGCGCCACAGTTTCTGAACCATTAGTCTCTGAGAGTCATAAACACCCTTTATTCCTAACATCCGAACCTGGAGATCGGAGAATGTGTTCGTTGTGCAACTCTTCGGATCTTTCTAAGACTAATGAGACATTCAACTGCATTGAGAGTGAGTGTAACTTTGCTTTGTGTTTCAACTGTGCTACTATACCTCAGGAGGTGAGGTATAAACATGATAAGCATACGCTTACTCTTTCTCATAAGAAGGAGACAAGTTATTCCCATCGTTTCTTCCCAATGTATTTATCTTGGTGTGAGGTTTGCGAGGAAAAAGTATACGCTGATGACTGGTTTTACAAGTGTGATGAGTACTATTGTGTCACCTTACACGTTGACTGTCTGCTTGGGGATGATAGAGACATGAAGCCTGGTTCATCCTTCTTTCACCTCGACCGAAAGGTAGATGTTCTGCCCAATAATCATCACATGTCTCGACCTATTTGCTTCACTTGTAGGAAGCGTTGTCCACAGAAGATAGTTTTCCAGATGTATGGATTAATACTTTGTTCCACATTTTGTATGCGTGGTACTCATCCTAGAGAGGTGACTACTTAGCTTGAAGATCATTGTTGTTGTTGTAAGATATACTGCATTATGTTTTATTGATTATTTAAACTATGTCCAATATTGAGATATTTCTTAGGAAATTTACTCAAAAAGTAGTGTCTGGCTTGGCATATCAGTTGTGATTCTTGAAAAAATGTCTCTTTCTTTTTATATTGATCTCGTTTTTTGTTTCTTGTTTTTCTTCTACCAACTTCCTGAAATTCTCTAAAATGTTTACCATTTTGCACACCTTAGTCCGGTTTAGTCGCTTCTGTTCTGTAATGAATCGATGGTGTTGACCGGATTTGAAACAAGTAACATATTGAATTTCAATTGTTTTGGAACCAGGGACAAGATGCATCCATTAAAGCTACAGAGATGGCAACATTAAGTTGTTTACGAGCGAAGGATCTTTTAGAACAAATGATAATAAAAACAACTTTTCTTATTGCTTTAGAAACTACTCAAAACTAAAGCTCTCAATGTTTCTCTTAGATCTTTTATGGAACACCTCTCCATGGGACTTATATTTATAGTCAAGGACAATTCCCTTTAACATGTGGGATATGGAATACACAAACCTAATCTAATAGAAAACTTCATTTTCCTATTTTAGATTTCATTTTTGTATTTATTTCTTAACATATTAAACATCTAATAATATGTTAAGTTTCCACAAGCTTAGAATTATCCAACAATCACCCCCTTAATTCAAACTTGAATTAGGGAGATCAATTTCTTGAACTCCGATTAAGCTCCTCATTTGCTTGAACTTAATCCTTGCTAATGACTTGGTTAGGATGTCGGCCTTCTGCTCAACACCCGGCGTTTGCATGTATCGACTTAGTACACCACCTGTATAACACACACCTAGTCTTGTGTGAAATAGATACCTCAAACATCCTATGCTTCTTTTGCATTTTGTAGCATTTATCTCTGCTTCATCTCTAACCTTTGAGATCTTTGAACTCAACTCCATTGCTACGTGGATTGTGTTACACACTTCCATCTTTGTGTCACACATGATTCCTTGAGCATAACTTTCCTCATTTATTTTGATTTTGTCTGCTCATTGAATCTTGTAGATCCACTTTAACCTTATAGGTTCAATACCAGACGGTCTATCCACAAGCTCCCATGTCTTGTTTCTTGTGATAGACTCTAACTTGGCTACCATCTCTTCAACCCATAAGTAGTTCGACATCTTTAACTCAGCTGAGGTAAACTCTCCTCCTCCATTGGTGCAAGCTGGATTGAACTTACTTGAGACAAACTCTCCTCCTCTATCGGTACAACCTATATTGAACTTAGGTGAGGTAAACTCTCCCCCACTACCGGTGTAAAATCTTTTGAACCGATATAATGCCTCAGGAATATTTGCTGGCGTTGGTGGTGTGATTCGTCTACATAAATCTCCATACAATAATTTCAATAGCTTTGATGTACAAACCATGGCCTTAGTTAGAAATGCATCTATGATTTTCTTCCCTACGAGACTTGTGTTACACACGCCTTCTTCGTGTGTTACACACGACATTCCTACGACTATATCCTTATGTCTAATATGCTTCTCAACTAGACATGTGTCACACACATTTTCTTCGTGTGTTACACTCGGCATTCCTTTGACTAACGTCTGAAGTCTCGCCTTGTGATCGTCTAGAGGGTTTGCATTGTGATCAGTATCTTCTTCTTCTTACCATCTTGATTTATAGCTTCATGATCATCACCTTGATCATTACATTCTTCTATATCATCCTTATGTGGAAGCTTAAGCATACTTGATTCACAATCTTCTTGGTTTGTTATATAGACGACCAATCCCAAGATTTCTTTACCATGTTTTGTTCTTCTATGATTTCTCCTAACGAGGCTTCCTTGGATGCTAGACATGATATCTTCCCCGCAAATCCGTTTACGTTATCGCTATCATCCATCTTCAACCTGTCGGACTCCGTCATCGACGTCTCGAATCTCGCCTCCCTTACACGATCATCTACATGGTGTCGTGACTTGATGGCATTCCATATCTCTTTCGATGCGGTTAGTTCTCCCACCTGGAGAATCAAATTGTCGGACATAGATTGATATAAAAGAGCAATCGCAACATCGTTCTTCTTTTGATCATCGGAACCAGGTTCTATTGTGTCCCACACATCATGAACACAGAGTAACACCTTCATCCTCATCGACCAAACTGTGTAGTTTGTCGAATTCAACATCGGACATTGGATGGATGCGGATCGAATGTCCTTCGTGCGTGGAGCCCTATTCACGTCAGCCATCTTGTGTCGTAAACTTCTTGCTTCACAGCTACCAGGATCAAAGCTTCAACTTAAGCTTAGATCGAGTCTCCAACCTGAGGCTCTGATACCAATTGAAGGATCTCTTAGAACAAAAGATAATAAGAACAATTTTTCTTATTGCTTTAGAAACTACTCAAAACTAAAGTTCTCAATGTTTCTCTTAAATCTCTTATGGAACACCTCTCCATGGGACTTATATTTATAGTCAAGGACAATTCTCTTTAACATGTGGGATATGGAAAACACAAACTTAATCTAATAGAAAACTTCATTTTCCTATTTTAGATTTCTTTTTTGTATTTATCTCTTGACATATTAAACATCTAATAATATGTTAAGTTTCCACAAGTTTGGAATTATCCAACAACGAGAACCCATTGGTCCAGAAAAATTGTGCAGAGATAAAGTGAAGTATGACCCTAAAAGTGTATGGATTAGCTTAAGCATTATGGACAAACACAATTGTAAGAATGAATCTCTTACCATTAAAGTTCTTCTTTAAGTACACTTGTCTAAAGCCTCTAGCAGAGGTTCGGAGGCAGTTAGTTGGCAATCATCTGCCTATTATAATGTGGCACGTGCACCTGCAGACTCAGTGAATCGCAATCGTGATCATCTTTAAGGCGGAGGCCGAGCTTGGACACGAGGCTAATAGAGGGAGAACATGCTCTTATTGTGGCGAACTCCCAGCAGAACGTTCAACACCAACAATGATAAACACTGATGCAGAGCGTTTAAATCAAGAAACTACTACTACAGAAACATAAACACTTAAGACTCTTTGCTTCATATTTGGACCGGCACACTAATCCTGGTTGTCGAACTATTTTACCGCATATTTGGTTCTTGATATTCAACATTAACAAGTGCAAGCCTGAACCGTTAAGAATAATTTACACTGTGGAAACTTGAGAAAGAGTTAAACCATATATCAATTAAGAACAGAAACTTGAGACAATAAGTGATGATCATCTTTGAGTCACATTCTAGTTTCACAGTTAAACTAATATATTCTAACATGAAAGCAAGGTGTTTCACACTGTACATCATTAGAGCCAATACCAATAGCCAATCTTTCTTACCAAACTACCAGATTCAGCGCAGGTTAGTCCCGGTTTTTGCTGGACCAACAGTTTCCACAATAGTGATAATTAAAAAGCTAAACCTAAGCCTATGAAGAAGACTATCAAACTAGACCCCTGAAAAAAGAAAAAAATGGTGAAATCATCTTTACACATTCATTTACTTTTTTAGCAATTCTTTAACAAAAGCAGAAAACACATACCAAGAACCATCTGTAAAGCAGTTGTCTTCTAAAATAGAAAACAGAAACCATAAAAGAAGCAATTGATTGATAATATAAGAATAAAGAAAGTTTATAGACAACTAAAAAGACAAAAGAAGCAAAAACCATTTAAAGAATACAATACCTTTCCTTTGTAGCATTCACAAAGCTTAGCATCTAAAACCAACTCCTCTCCTTAGCCACCAAGAAACCCATAACTCTACATAAAACACATACCAAACTTCTCCATTATTCTCAAACTTTTATTCCACATCTTACTTCATCTGCAAGAACAAAGAACCTATTACACAACAAACACACATCATAGTAGAAAGAAGATTACTGGAGACATGAGTGCAGACTGGGGACCTGTGATTGTAGCAGTGGCTCTGTTCATCCTACTCTCACCAGGATTGCTCTTTCAGCTACCCGCGAGGACAAGAGTGATGGAGTTTGGTAACATGAGCACAAGCGGTATTTCGATTTTGGTCCACGCCACTATTTACTTCTGTATACTCACTATCTTGATCATAGCCATACAAATTCACATCCATTTCTGAAGGCAAGCTTCTTTGTATTCAAAGTTTGCCTTTTTCCCACTTTTTTATTATGCTAATCTCTGATTCTTGACTCATAGTGTGGGTTGTATACAAATAAAGAATCTGTTAATTTTGTAATTCCCCAATTCTATGTCTAATCTTTTGAAGTAGTTCCAATCACACATCAAATGGTATAATTCATCATGTGATAATCCAACATAAAGCATCTTCATTTTGATTGTTTCCACAATTATTTTCATTAATCTCTGATTCTTTAATACATTTTCACTAAAACATAATGAACAACACAACAAGTATCAGACTATAAAACAGATTTAACTAAAAGTAAAATCTCTTAAAATAAAAGTAGAGATCCAAATGTAAGAAGATTCCGGAACCCCCAGATTGAGAGAAAGGGTTTAACCTAGATCAGCCGGTGGTGATGTGGAGATTGACAGCGAGGATCAAGATCGTGTAAGCAGCGAAGAAGATGAGTGTGTGGACGGCGATTGCTTTTCCGTTGGTTTTCATGCCGCCGAGATCTAAAGTGCGGTGGTGACCAGGTAACGAGAAGAGGAGTCCTGGAGAGAGCAACACGAACAGTATAACTCCGACGAGAACCGGAGCCCAATCCGTCATTTCCGATGAAACTAGAAAACGCAAAGGTGACGCCTTTTTCGATAAAGCGGCGGTGAGAGAAAAGAAAAGAGTTGAAGTAAAGTGGAAATGCTGAGCTAATAAGGCCACTTTGATTATTTTTCCTTCTTTTTAGCTTTGCAAAAATTTAGAATAATCTCGTAATATTATACTTTCGGGTGAAATCAATACTATTACAACAGCACAAATTTGGATGACTTCTTCTAGATAAAAAATGTAAAAATACTATATAATATAATTAATACTTCTTACACAATTATTTTTACACTTAATGCATTTATATATATAACAAAATTATCTTAAATTTTCTCCATATTTATGGTAAAAATTTAAATAGGACGATTGTTAATAATTTTTAATAAAATAATATTTTTTGAGAAGAACAAACATTAATGTTTTCAGTTCTTAAATTATTTAACCAAACTTTTTTTAAATAAATTATTAACATATCTTATTTTCCCTAATGATTTAAATTTTTATATTCATCATAATAACAAATAATATGTTGAAATATTTCTTATACAATCCAATATTTTTAAATTTATTCTCAAATAATATAAATAACAAAAACAAACTAATATTGTCATATAAATAATTTTTTGTCTTCTTTAATATCAGTTTTCATTTTTTGAATAGTGAAAAATCATCAAGGTACAAAAAAATTACAAATCTAATAGTTTTTTTTTAATTTTATGTACAATTTACAAGTATATAAAAATATTATCAGTTTTTTTTTGAATTTTAATGGGTCAACCAGGATTAGTTCACATGTTAATAATAATTGTTTAGACTTTTACCGGATTTTATCAAAATTTGAATTAATAAAATTTTCATTAAATTTGAATTGGATATATACGGATCACCGGATTTACAGTTCAACTGCAGTCCAAATCTGATATGAAAACTCTAAATATCTATTTTTAACATAAATATGTATATCAAAATTTTAAAAAATATCAACTAACATTTTTATCCAAAAACAAATTTACGCTTTAAAAGTACGGATCAAAATCTAGTTGAGGATTATAATTGCAATGAAAACATTTTTTTTACTAATGATTTATAAACATTTATGGTTTCCTAATTGTTTTAAATTTGGAGAATAAAAGGTGGTACAATAACAAACATTTAGGTTTTTTTTATAAATTATAAGGAGCAAAGAGATGACAAAAAAAAAAAAATCGGAGTCACTTATACGTTATTAGGTTCTGACTCATAAAATTAATTATAATCAAAATTGAATTTTTAAAAATGCGATAAAATTCTAACTGAAATTAAAAAGATTGCGACTTGGTGTGTCTTTAGGTACGTCTCTTTGTGTAAAAACGCGTACGCTTCCTTCTTTAGTTACTTCAGTACGAGTTTTTTTTTATAGTAAAACAATTTGCTTTTTGTTGTTTAGCAAATCTGATAATAAACCTTTTTTGGCTTTGTCAAAAGGTAGCACTAGAAGATTTTTTTTTCTTCTATAATATCATTTATTAATCAATAAAAACTAAATTACTCTACATTTCTAGTCTTAAACTTTAATCCCACACCTTAAATATTGAAATCTAAACTTGAATCACTAAAAATTTAAATTCAAATACATAAATATATTTAATTTTTACTTTTTAGTAAATTTTATTTTAAAAATCTCTTGTATTTTATTTTTTGAACAAAAGCTTGGTTTACTACGACTATCTGAGGTTATTTCTCTTTAGTTTTTGGAGAATATGTATCTTAATTTGAGGCCTAACCTAAGTTATAGGTTGATTTAATATACGCACAAAAGATTAAGATAGCAATAGATATAATAATTCTACACGTTTTGTGTGTTTGTCGGTATAAGGAATCATATTAAATTGTATACACCAATTAAATTGATTATTACAAATTTCAAATAATATATATGACAAATCGAAAAAGAAGAAAAATATTGTTCTCTCAACGGAATATATTGATCTCTTAGCAAGTGGTCGGACCATCGACTACTAGTTTTTTTTCCTTTAAAATTTTAGTTTTCAAATCAAGATTACATGACACATGTATAACGAAACTCCTCCAAAATTAATTGTTCAACACAAGAGGGTCCCGATTCATGTGAATCACATAAGACTTGAATGTGACATCAGAATGATAGAACCGTTTCTCTAAAAGATTTAATTCTATCTTACAACATTATTCATGTGACTCTGTCTCGTGCTTTTGCTTTGCTAAATGGTCATAAGTCACATATAACGCAATTATCTCATTGTATTACTTGGCTCTTTCCATAAACAATATAGCATTAAGATAACTCCACTACTACTAAAGCAGAATTCCACAAAGGAAAGTCTCTCTCTCTCTCTCTCTCTCTCTCTCTCTCTCTCTCTCTTGGATTCTCATTCTCTTCACACGTTAAAATCTCCCATTCTCAATTATTCCACAACCAACTTTCCAGTTTCTAAAACCTCTCTCTGCTTACCCTCTTGCTCTGGTCGTTTGTACGAAGATATGCATGACTGGGCAGCACCGTTGATAGCTTCGGCTCTATTCGCGTTTCTGTCGCCGGGGCTGATACTGCAGTTTCCGGGGAAAGAATCTCCTGTGGGTTTCATGAACATGAAGACAACGGTTGCTTCTATTTTCGTCCACACCGTTCTCTATGGTCTCTTTCTAATCCTCTTTCTAGTTGTTCTCAACGTCCATGTCTATGCTTAGCTTTACCTCAAAATATTACACTCATGTCATGTGCTAGCCTTTGTTTGTGTGCTATTTGGGGTTTAGTAGTAAAGCTTATGACTTGTCTTACTTCTTTCTTTGTTCCTCTCATTTAATTACTGCTCTAAGAGATTTTAAAGTTATAACCAAATTTTTTTAAAAAAAGTTATAACCAAATTTTCTTTAGTGTTATTCAACATATGTAGCCATATCCGTGTATTTGTGAGAATATTACCTGCAAATTGAGCTTAAGCTGGGGAACATGGCATAAGGAATAACACAGTCAAATGATCCATATGGTAGAATAAAGATGGATATGATAAATATACATAAATGAAATAAAAATGATCGAACAATTTGATGTAAAAAAAAACTTTTTGAGATCGAATAAATTTTGCATTCAGTTAAAAATGAACGAACATCAGTTTCTTTTTACTAATTCCTATGAGATAGTAGATGGAAAAAATAACGAACAAAACTTATTTCTTAATTGTAAAATCTTTTACACCCAATTGAATCCACTGCAAAGAGCCTCGAGTTAAAACCCATTATTTTTGGTCTAAGAAGGCCCATAGAAGTTTCAGCTTCTTGGATATATGTAAAAGTTGTGAACATTGGCGGTGACTATTTTAGCTTTGGGAATGCTGTAGATTGTGAAAATATCAACTCAAGTTGGAATGGTTTGGTTTTGGAATCTTAATTCACCAAAGACCTATCTCTCATCTTTTTAAGATTCATCTTATCTTATCAAAAAGGACCAGCATTGTTTACTTACGAATATAACTTTGCTAAAACTAATACCTGAACCTTATCTTGGCTTTGTTTGGTTTGGCTAATGAGCAAAAATCAATAAGATTACACTCATGGTGGATAAAATCCGAAGGCTTGAACTCAATTTGACAAAAGTGATGTTTGAGTTGGACACAAACAACAAATCTTAGACCTTTAAAACAAAGCCTCTCGTAAATTAGCAAAGGGAAAATGATCATGAACAAAGACTAAACATAAAGAGAGGATAAAGAAAGATTCACATTTGATATTCAGCAATCGGGATTGGTTTCCTCATCATCGCCCGCAGCAGATGCAAGAACAAGCTGAGGGGTCGGAAGTGTGTAGGTGTAGTTCTCGCGCCTCGCCTTCTTCTTCTCCCTCTGTACTCTAAAAGCTTCTCTCTTTCTTGCTCTGTAACTGTTGGGATTCTCTGGCACAACTTCCCTTGGGTACACACTAATCTGCAACACACAAAAAAACAAAGAAGATTAAGACAGCTAATGAAAGTTTCATCGGCATGTTGTCATAAGATTTTGTTACCTTCTTCCTGTCAGGACCAAACTTCTCGAACTTGACTAATCCATCGATTAAAGAGAAGATGGTATGATCTTTACCAATCCCAACGTTCTTTCCAGCATGGAACTGCATAGAAAAACATCATTCCAATAAATCACTATTGCTCTTCAAACACAAACACAACAGACACAAACACAAGCGTAATATGGGAGATAAGAGTTCGAGAGATTCCAGATTCTTGTGTTTAGTGTTCTTAGAGCATCATCTCAGTACTCAAAATAAGATAGTTGATTCCTAAACACAAGCCAAAACCCATGAATAATCTGCCATAATATCTTCTAAAGCTCTACACTTTCGCGTTCTTACCTTAGTGCCACGTTGACGAACGATGATGGCCCCTGGTTTAGCGACTTGGTCACCGTAAATCTTGACGCCGAGTCTCTGACCAGGAGAATCACGACCATTCTTAGTACTTCCAGCTCCTTTCTTGTGCGCAGATTCAATCGTCAATGGAACCGGAGCTTGGAGGTTTTCCAAAGGGAGAGTCACAGTGAAGGAGGTTTTAGGGTTTAGATTCAAATCGCCTCTGAGGAAAGATGAGGTTGAAGAGAGGGATAAGCCTTTGAATGCGCCAATTAGATTCAAACTCATCGAAGTTGCAATCGCCATTGCTAAGAGAAGTTAGGGTTTTTTTTGAGAGGATGAAGAAGAAGACTGAACCGCTTGCCTCGGCTCCTTATCGTTTCGTCTCACTCGATTAGTGACCAATATAATTCCACGTCCTCGAATAATGCGGGGCCCATTATGCTAAAACTGTAGGCGATAAGGCGGATACACGTCAGCATGTAAGAAACTAGAAATAAAAAATAAAAAAAAGAATGTTGACAGTGGGATTTGAACCCACGCCCTTTCGGACCAGAACCTTAATCTGGCGCCTTAGACCAACTCGGCCATATCAACTTGTTGTTCTTTTGAATCCCTATTAAACATTTATTAAATTTAATTAGTGTTGGAAGTTTAGAACATATGCAAAGATAGACGTTAGAGAAGCAAAAATGATTAGGAATATGTAAAGAAATACACATTAACGTATCAAAAACAAAACTTATTGGCTCGTATTAGGTCAGAGCATCATTAGTAGCCAATTTCTCAAAAGGAGTTTCTTAAAATTATCATACTAATTTCTTTAAATGATTTACTTGTATAATTAAAATTAGTAGTGACAAATATAATTTGTTCAATGTAAGAAGGACACATTGGTTTAGACTTTTTATTTTGTTTCTTATTAGAGTCCCCCAAAAAGATATTTTTCATAATTTTTTTACTTTTTTCTTATTATTTAATTTTTTTATTATTTTATACTAAAAAACTTTTAGAAAAAATTCATTATTGTGGATGCTTCAGCTATTGACTCAAAATGAATAATAAAATGAATGAAAAAAATAAATGAAATGAATCAAAAATACATAAACGAAGAAATAAAATTTATGATAAAAGTTTACAGTAATGGCTGACTATAAAATGAATGAAGTTTCAAAATAATAAAAGCTAAATAAATAAGACTGAAACAACTATTTAACCTTGGGAGAATAAATTTGCTTTATATTTCATTAAAGTTAATTTAGAGATATGAAAAAGTCGAAATACTAAAATTCAATTACATTTAAGTTAAATTCTGAGGAACATCATATTGCTTCTTATTTTTCTCTTTAAATGTGTTATCAATTGAAACTTAAAAGTTATGGAAGAAGTTCTTCCAAAAAAGTGAGTTGATGTACTTTAAACAATTTGCTAAAAATGGTTAAGACAATGTTATGTACCTTTTAGAGTGTTTTTGGAATCTCATACAAAGGAAATGCAATTGAACCATGTAATGTGGAAGATGCGTAAAGACTAGAACTATACCTCTAACCATGCATCTGATCCTGATGGGTGCATTGTAGTCATGTGGAAATCTCCTGCTGCAGTCTCTATTCTCCATTAATAAAGACAATCTCTTACTTCTGAGATCAATATGGCCAGAACCTTCAAATTCATCTATACAACTATCTATGACTTAAATCTCGCTTCTAATCGAGCTACAGGTTGATCTCATCAACATTCAACAACTTCCGCAGTTAGATGTGCTCCCATGGGTTGTGGGTGGTGATTTCAATCAGATCACCAGCTTTGTTGAGAACTCTAGCCCCTCTGTTAATCATATTGACCCTCCTATGTCTGACTTTAAAAATGCGCTCTGTCAACTAGGTCTGTTTGATCTTAGATACCTTGGCTCCCTTTTTACCTGATCCAATAAATCCCCCACCATGTCTATAGCCAAGAAACTAGATCACTTCCTTGTAAACCACCCTTGGACTGCCTCTCACCCTCAGAGCCTAGCAAGATTCCTAGCCCTTGAAATATCTGATCACTTCCCAGCTATCCTAGACCTCGCTGTTGGCCTTCCTAGAACCGATACCAAACCGTCCAAATTTTTCAATTTCCTAACCAAACACCCGAACTTCTGTCAGTTGGTTGGGTCAAAATGGAATCAATGCGGAGGAAATGGATTGGATCTTTCTCATATCTATTGGAAGCTAAAATATATAAAATGAGTGTTAAAAATTAAACAGAGAGAATTATTCCAATATTCAAGAGATGGTTAGAGAAAATAATGTTTTACTTAAACTTGTGCAGGTTAAGGCCTTGGCGGATCCATTTACAGCCAACTTCTTGGAGGAGAAAACACTCATGAAAAATACACTTTCTTGAGATCAATCACAGAGAATTACTTTAGACAGAGATTGAGAATCACCTGGTTAAAGGAAGAAGATCAAAATACTACTTTTTCATAGTCTTACTCAAGTCGGAAACTCCAATAACTCGATATGATCTTTCTGTTGGCTAATTGTGACTCCATCTCTGACCCAATAACCATGCGGCAGATAGCAATCTCCCACTTCAAGAACATCATGGCTCCTCCAAACCCTCCTGCCACTTCATCATCGCCCCTCTGGTTCCAGAGCTTGACTGGTTTTCGTGTCCTCCGCAGCTTTAAAGTTCTATCTCGTCGCAACCTAAAGTAGAGGATATTACATCAACTTTGTTCAAACTCAACTCTTAGCAAGTCTCCAGGACCAGATAGCTTGACCTCAAAGTTTTTCAAAGCAGCGTGGTCAGTAGTGAGGCCTAATGTCCTCTGTGGAATATATTCTTTCTTCTGCTCACGCCACTTACGCCTTTCCTCCAACTCTACAATTCTCTTGCTGGTTCCAAAGCATAGTGGGGATTCTAAAATTGGAGATTATCGCTCAATCTCATGTTGTAATATACTACACAAGCTAATATCCAAGCTCCTGGTGAAGCGCCTCAAACCTCTTCTCCCACACCTAATCCTTTCGAATCAGACTGCATTTATTCATAGCCGTTTTTAGTAGAAAATAATATCTTAGCTTTAGAGATTGTACATGGATACCACAAAGACAAGGGAAATTTGATTACCACTATGCTTGTAAGGACACTAAACTTACTGTTGTGAACAAACGAGAATCAACTCGAAGAGATCAAAAGAGAGTAAAAAATATTAAGCAAATTCCCGTTTAGGGTTTGTATATTATTATGTGAATAATTAACTTCACAATCCCTTGACCCATATTTATAGCAGCCTCAAAAGCCGATTTCATTTTCCCTATAAGAATACATACTTATCTAGGAAAAGTAATTTTTCCTAAACCAAAAAGGTCTACCGCACCGCGGGCCGGGCCCGCACCCCCAAATGTCAACTTTGATAGTGTTGGGCTTTTACTAGTGCCTAGAGATTTAAGACAATTTCAAATGTAACACTTATTCACCTGTGCTTCACAGACGACTTGTTAATTTTCTCTGATGGATCTCTTCAGTCTATCAAGAGTTTCCTCGAAGTCTTGGAAAACTTCAAGCAACTTCTGGTCTATTCGTTCGTATCACCAAAACTTGCTTCTTCTATAGTGGAGTTCAACAGTCTAAAATAAATCAAATTGAATCTCAATGCGGTGTGGCCCAAGGGGCACTACCCATACGCTATCTAGGAGCTCCTCTTTGCACCAAAGAAACTAATGATAGCAAATTGTGAGCCTCTTATTCAACAATTCAAGAGCATGATTAATAGCTGGACTACGAAAATGCCATCATTTGCAGGAAGGTTACTACTGATCAACACGGTAATCGTAATCATTTCAAACCTATGGTGTTATACTTTCACAATTCCTAAAAAATGCATCAAAATTATTTACTCCCTATGTGGGGTGTATCTGTGGAAATGAACAACAAAAGGAAATCACTCTGTAAAAGTATCTTGGAGACTGTTACCTTGGAAAAGAAGTTGGTGGCCTCAGAATTAGGAACTTGGTCTTGTGGAACAAGACGTGCTCAATTAAACTTGTCAGGTTATTCTTTATAGCAGACTCCATTTGGGTTGCTTGGTGCATTGAGAATATTCTCTCTGGCAACTTATGTAAGCTTTGGACCCTAAGATAAACAATCTCACTCTTGAGCTACTAAGAAGATATTAAGGGTCTGAGACTATGTGTTCAACTGGATTAAGTTGATATCTGGTAATGGGAGAAATTGCAGATTTTGGTTAGACAACTGGGTCCCTTTTGGAAACGTCAAGGTTTACCTTGGACTTTCACCAACTACTAGTCTTGGAATTCGACACACAACGACGCTCGAAGACCTCTATCAAGAAGGACATTGGCTGCCTCAACCTCGAATTTATTCTCAACTAAGCATACACATCCACCTCTTCACAATCTCTCTTACAACCATCAACAATAAATATATGTGGTCTCCACTTGGGTCCCCTTTGTCTTCTCTCTAAACATAGATGATCTACAATGAAATCAAACATCACCAAAAAAGAGTTACATGTCGATATGTGGTGTGGTCTTCAAAAAGTATCCCTAGACATAACTTCTTAACTTGACTTATTGTCTTAAATAGATGTCCTCCAAAGGACATGATGCTCAATAGGGGATTACACACATACTCAGATTGTATCATACTTGCTCCGTTTCATTATAAGTGTCATTTTGACATTTTTGACGGAGATTAAAAACATTGTATAATAGTTTAATATACCATTATTTAATGCATGACTAATTAAATGAAAATGATTAAATAAAAATTTCTTGGTCATTCAAAAGGGTAAAAGATGAATTTAATATACAAAATTGCATTGCAATTATAGAATGACACTTTTTTGAAACAAAAAAAGAAACCTAAAGTGACACTTAATATGAAATAGAGGGAGTATGCAATAGCTCATTAGAAACAATATACTTCGAATGCTCATACTCATGGAATCTTTGGTCGGACGTAGCTCGAAGGGCGAATTAGACAGCTTCTCAGAATTGGTCCGTCGGTCTAGTCTTCCACTCTTCTGAAGCATTATCGCTTATTGGTTCTTCTTGCTTGGCAATTCTCGATCTATCTCCTCTAGTCTGAACAAATCAATAGATATCACCGCTAGGAGTTTTGACTAGTCTTATCTCTAGTAACGCAAGCAGACTCCCTTATTAGAAACCGCATCTCAAGATTCTGTGATCAAAACCCTACCCTCTCTTCAAACATGATCCAATCTTGGTTTGCAAACTGATCATCTCTCCTTTCTCTTCGAGGTGATCTCCGACTCTACACATTTTTTCCTTACCACTATTCTCATTCTGGGTTTAGTAGCATTTCAAATTGGGCCAGGTCCAAAGTCCAATTTTTTTGGTTAGGGCATCTTTATCCCTAGTTTCTTAAAGGGGTTCTTGCACTGTTCGCGGGCCCCACTGACATGTGGGGTCCGTGAACAATGCAAGAACCGCTTTTTAAAACTACTAAATAAGAACCGTTTTTTGAGGGTTTCTTACACTGTTCACAGGTCCCACTGACACGTGGCGTCCTGTAATTGGTTTGTTTTTATTTTTATTTTTATTTTTATTTTTTTTTATTTAGCAAAAAAACAAAAAAATAGGAATCCCAAATGGGGTTCCATGGATAATGATGGCCTTATATCTTGATGTAATGGGTAAAGCCAAACAAATTGGCTTCAAGACCGTTTTTTATAAAGTAAAGCATTTTTTTTCAAAAAGTAATAATATAATTTGCCAAAACTGATATACTTTTACCAATAAATTATGAATTGATTTTCAGACCCTTTGTAATCAAGGTTTTTTGACCTTTGGTTTCGAGAATATTTTTGTCATCTGCTTTATTAAAATTAAAGTATAAAATAGAAATAACCTAATTTTCAACAGATTTATAACATCTTTTCTTTTCTTATTTTATTTATCTTAGCGATTTTATTAACTTTTCTCTTCCAAATAATTTGACAATATTTATTATAAAAATATAAAATTAATTTTACCTATTTTAAGTGTTTTCTAGGTTGATGTTTCACACTTCTTAACTAATTTATTAATTATCTTTGCCATAATAATTTGACATCATTTATTTTATGTGTTAATCATAATTATATTCTGATTTATGTTTGAGCACAAATTGATTCTTTTGGGTATCAAAGTTTTTTGGGTTTTAAAAATAGAATTTGTTCGGGTATTATAAAATTTTATATGGGTTTTGAATCAGATCCTTCCAGGTCCCGGTGAATTCGATTCTAATATGTACAAACATAAAAAAATCTATATGTTTAAATATATTATTAAATAAATTATAAAAAAAGAAAATCTAATATCTGAGCATGCGCACAGATTAAGTTCTAACTAGACTCACACCCATTCTTTGAAATGGTGGATATATTTTTTGTTTTAATTTTTTTGAAAATTTTTATTTTTATATTTTTTTTCTATAATCTTTTATCAATAATATAAATCACTTAATTATTAATATAAATTAATAATACATAAGTAATAAATAATTGGATTAAACATTCATGAGATGGTAACATGAATGAAGCCTTTTAAGGAAAGATCTTTGAAAGCACAAAAATCAAAACGCAAAGCAGCCGACGTACACATTCATTTCAGCTAAAATGGGCCCGGAAGTAAAAGCCCAGTAACTAAGCCCACATCTTTCCCGCCCTTTACAGGATGGACTTCTATAGACTGTATTTCCCTGCAACGGCTTTTCTCTGCAACAAACATTTCTTCAACAAGAGAAAGAGAGAGAAAGCTCAAAGAACGGCATCAATGGCATCAAAGATTCTTCCTTCCTTCTTCCTCCTATTCCTCTACCTCCTCTCACTTTCCGATGCTTCTCAGACAACTATCTCCTCCGCCGTGGAAGTCCTCTGCGATTCCGGCTACTTCTCCATGGGACTCACTCTAAAGCTCGTCAACAAAGATCTCCGCCTCGAAGATTGGCAAGAACTCACCATCTTCGCTCCTTCCGATCAAGCTTTCTCCGAATCTGGACAACCGTCGCTTCTCTCTATCAAGTACCACCTCTCTCCGACGAGGCTCCCCGGAGAAACCCTAACGAAACTCCCTCACGGCGCGAAACTCCCCACTCTCAGATCTAACTCCTCTCTAACCGTCACGAACTCTTCTCGATCTGGTGGAGTGAATCTTTCGATCAACGGCGTCTCAGTCCAAGATTCACCTCTCTTCGACGACGGATACGTCGTGATCTACATTTCCGACGAGTTTTTCACACCTCCGATCGTTACTTCACCACCGTCTTCTTCTCCGATCGCAAACACTATCTCATCTCCTGATGAACCAATCGATTCGATTTCGATTCCTATCCCTAGCTCAGCCCCTACCTCACCGGTTAAATCTAAACCGGTGAATTGCTTCAACATCTTCGAGTCCGCTTCGAGTTTGTTACTTTCCAGAGGCTTCGTGATCATGGCGACCTTTCTCGCTCTACAGCTTGACATCTCTCCAGGGAACGACACGAAGGTCACGGTCTTCGCTCCTATCGATGAGGCGATATCAGTCAGCAAGTTCTCCGATTACGCGACTATCTTGAGAGGACATGTGATCAAGCGTCTTCTCTCGTGGAAAGATCTTGAGAAACTTGCCTGGGAAGGATCGATTCTGCAGACTGCTCTCAAAGGGTATGAGATGGAGCTTTCTTGGTCTGGTGATTTTCTTCTTCTCAATGGAGTCCCGCTCATATATCCGGATATGTTTGCCAACGAATGGATTGTTGTTCATGGTGTTAACCAAATGATTGCACCACAAGCAAGTCAGGCTAAAGTGGGAGAGTCAATCTCAGAGCTAAATGGTGAAGATGATGATGTTCATGGTGAGTACTCTACTGACTATGGTCTTCACTGATTCGTCTAACACATTTTCAGATGATATTCATACTGTTATTAGAGTTGTTACACAATTAGAAACTCTCTCTAGTTTGAAATGAATAATAAATAAATAGTTTCTGATCTTTACATGATACTTGAGATCACTCTTCTTTTTCTTCAGTCTGAGGAAAGTGGAAGATGGTCCAGCGGTACTGCCTATACTTGTGGATCTAAGCCATGCGGGTGGTGAACCTCTCTATATAGCTTTAAAGCCTGCAATTTAGCATAGAGAGAAGAAGCGTGTTGGTATTAAGAACAAAAACAAAAGTTTCATAATTAACCATTGATTCACTATACAATGTGTTCCTCTGCACTATTGAGATTCAAAAGAAAAGCAAATCGAGCTTTACATTAGAGAATATAGATTAGCAAAAAGAGAACCATGTTACCATGGCCCTTGGTAATGCGGTTTCGGATCTGCTTATCGATGATTTTTATAAGACTCGAAGTAGTCTTGTGAACTTCCTCAAACCTTCTCCCGTTACCCTACGCTCAGACCATATAGCATATAAGGAGGCTTGGAAGACATACCCAAGTAGAAACAACTCCAGTTTGCCTTGTTTACTAGTGAGGAGTGTAATAATGTCATCCCAAACATTAATGTAGTCTGTTGCCAAAAGCTTCTTTGTAAGGTTCAAACATACTTCGGCGGAGTATTGACACTGAAAAAATAGATGGTTTCTAGACTCATGACAGGTATTGCCTCCATTCCATAGCGATAGCCGATCGCCAGTGGGGAGTCTGTTGTGGATGGCAACCCATGTGTGAAAAGAAAACTTTGGAGTATTGTAATGAAACCACACTCCTCTGAACCAATCAACCTGCGTCTGTGCTCCACGCAAGATCTTCCAAGGTACTAAGTTGTTCTCGGTTGCTGCATGCAATTAAAGATAATGTACATCTCACATCTTTCATTCGAAAAATGTACATCTCACATTACAGAACACCAAAAACACAACAAAGGTGATTATAATCAGATGGACATGGTCTAGAGAGGATTATGGATGAAAGAGATATTGTTACCTCGTCCACAGCTTGTTCAAAGTAGTGACTAGTTTTTTCAAAGTCATCTATAGACTATAGCCACGATTTGATCAGGAATCATAAACCCTTATGAAGTATAAGCATTCCTCAATGCACCAAAGCGCATCGTGCTTCTTTGGAACGATTAACAACGATCTTCCAGCTTCTAAAAGGTTTCGACGGAAATTGTTCATCGGGAAGACTTAGGGAATTTTCAAAAATTAACCAAAAAATTTAAAGAAAATAGAAATATTTTTAAATTAAATAGAATAGTAATTTTGTTGAAAAATATAAATGACTTATAATTTTTTTAAATAAAGTTCTGAAAAGTTTAACATCTAATGATGTGGTGCCACTAATTATGCAAACTGATATGTGACAAATTACTAATACATATAGTGCACTTGATTTTAATTCTCTACGATAGTAAATTTCTCTTTTTATGTTCTTACCATAATAATGGAGTTTTATTTAATTTTGTTATCATTTCGTGGCACCGGGCGCGGCTGAACCATCTACGATGGGGAGAGCGAATGCACAAGGAAGAAGCTTACATAAGAGAATATGTTCTCGTATCGCTTTTTTTTTTGTAGAAAGCTCAACCAGCGAGAAAAAGTGTTTGGCCGAAGCCAAAAATAGGTTGACCCACTTCATTCGCTTGGCGAATGATCTTCGCTTCGCGGGAACAACTAAAACCACCATCTCGCTCTTTCCATTCTTCGGTGCTACCTTTTTCTTTCTAAGAATCAAAATAGGCCCCAATGAGTTCCTGAAATTGAAATGTAATGTTGGAGTAGCCTGGTCTAAAAAGAAACTACTTAGTGGTGCTTCTTGGGTGCTCTGTGACCACATGGGTAAGGTTTTGATGCATAGTCGACGAGCAATCAGATTTTTAGGCACCCGGTGATATAGGGAGTATGGTTTCCAAGAACTGCAGAACTCATAACCAGTCTTGCAGAACTGGAAGAACGAATTGACTCGACAAGGAAACCAAGTTGGCTCAACATTATAGCACATAGGGCTTCGGCGCTACTACAATGCTTCGCTAACTCGAAGCGTCTCGCTATGAGAATATATCTTCGCTAACGCCCAGCTTTGCTCTTCAGCCAGTAAGTCTGAAAGCAAGTCAGTTGTAGGCTAGGCCTGTCATCAGTAGTTCTACTTTGGTAGTTTTAAGCTTTTATAAGGCATGAATGAGAGCTGCAAGCAAGATAGGATCCTCAACAAGATAAGTTCCATGGACAAGGCGAGCTAGCACGGTGCTTTCCTTCTGTGCCGTAGGTCAATGAAATGATCTTTTTCAAGTCTGAGTTGGGACTGAACCTTCCGAATGATAATGCTTTGTTTTGTTGGTAAAAGCAACGCAAATCTCATATTGACTTTCTATTGAGCGAATCCGGAAAGATTGCCTCAGTTGGAATTGTTCTCTGCAACTCGGGAACATGAAGTTGGAATCGCTAGTAATCGCGGATCAGCATGCCGCAGTGTTTGTACCATCCGGTTTGCAACCCCTACTACATCTACTTCGGCTTGAGGTTGGTCGTAGATGAACCCAATAGATTGACTATCTTCAAAGGTAGCCGCTAGAGAAAGGGCTTTTTCAGCTGGTGCGGAGGATATGTTTTGAAAATTTTGACCGAGTTTCTAGGAATCTATTTAACTTTTACCATCATATACTACTAATTAATTACATATTTTTTTACAGTTTTGACTAAGTTTCTCGTAATTTTAAGATGATTTATTATGCTGACAAAACAACTTTAACTATGCTTTTTAATTTCAAATTAATTTTCTTAATTCTGATATTGACTAATCAAAATCGTCATCATCATTAAATTATCATTGGGTAACAAACCAATAACAATAATCATCATTTGATATTGAACTTTTAATTTCAACAAGATTGTTATCAATTTAAAATTTGTTCATAATATTATGCTTTTCATTTCATTTTTTCGACATAGGAAATTATTATTGGTTATGAATAGAATCAACACCTTATTAACTGTAATAATACATTTACAATAATAATGTATCAACACTACTTCTTATTTATCAAAAATTCAAATGCTAAAAATCAAATAATAATTATAGTTAACAGTCTATTACATAAAAGTTTTGTGTCCAAAACTTATTTCACGTTTTAAAAGCGCATGTCATTATGTATTTATCAAAAATAGTGTTACTTTTACAAAGAAACCCAACGATGAGAAAAAAATATGGGTTTAAAATTGTATCACTATTTATTTAGATTATGATATAAATGTAAAATATGAGAAATTCAATTTTATTATGGCTGACAATCCATGTCTTTATTATATTTCAGTAACGAAAGCACATGTTTTCTACTTTCGAACGTCATACTAATTAAATATGCATTTCATCTTTAAATCTCTTTTGTATTAGATTATACCAAGAGAAAAAAATCACACATCTTAACTGAAAATATGTATTTTATAGTACGAAACAAAACAACTTACATCTAAACTGGAATGTTAAGCATAGATGACTTTTTCATTAATATGGATTCCTCTAGAAAAAAATGCATGATCCTCTCGGCTTGCATAACCATACATGACCCTCGGTGTGATCATTGAAGGATCTTTAAACCAATTATTATTTTCTAGATCATATCTCCACACCAAAATACTCTTGATCTCTTCCCAATGACAATTAGTTGCGTTCCCGCACTAATTGTTTCCTTATCACTACTAAAGAAGCAATGGCCATAAGAAAATTCTGGAAATTCTTAAAATCCTCATCAAACTTTGTCAAACAGTTTTGACCGCTCGAATGAATAAACACATACATTTTCGCAAGTCCTCATTCTTGTCCTTCCTCCCTCTTCCTCTTCATATTGTAAAAAATATTAGGCTCAACATAACATACATCATGAGATATCAATTAGTAACAACAAAAAATTAATTAAGTAGTCTATTTGGTATGATGTATCACTTTTTAAAACAAGAAATCATAGCTTTCTATTCAAAACAATAGACAAACCAATATCAAAAACCAAATAAAATATACAAAAAATATTTTACTAGAAAACAAAAAACCGAAAATACCATCTCAAGATATTCTTTTTTTTTTTGGTTTTCTATATTTTGATCTCAAGGTATTCTTTCGGGCTTTCTCTTTTATTTTAAAATTTTTAATATTGAAAATAAATTATTACCTCAATAAAATATTATAATATTTGTTATAAACATATGTTACATACATACCTTAATATAGAAAATTATGTATTAAGGAAACACTTATTTCCCAATTATATCTAATAAATCAGAAAGATGTGGTGCTAATAATTATGAACATTGATATGTGGCGAGTTACTAATATATATAGTGCACTTGATTTTAATTCTCTACCATAGTAAGGATATTTATTTATTTTCTTACCAAAAAAATGAAGTTTTGAATTTAATTTTGTTACCATAAATACCTATGATATATGTTTTAAAATTTTGACCAAATTTATTTAAATTCTACCATCATATAATACTAATTAATTAATTACTGTTAACAAAATTTTGACTAAATTTCTTGTAATTTCTAAGATGATTTATAATGGTGACAAAATAAAATATTGACTATGCTTTAATTTTAAATTATTCTTCTTAATTTAAGATATTGACTAATAAAATCATGTGCCTCATTAATTTATTCTTGGGTAACAAACCAATAGCAATAATCATCATTTGATATTGAACTTTTAAATTTCAACAAGATTGTTATTGATTTAAATCATGTGCATAATATTATATTTTCCATTTTAATTTTTCACATATGAAATTGTTTATTGGTTATCAATAGGAATAACACCTTATTAACTATAACTAGATTTTAACCCGCACGTCCGTGCGAATATTTTTCTATTTTATAAATGTATTAGATATTACTACAACTATATAATTTTATTTTAGTGTTATATATTATGTAAATCTATAATATTATTGTTTATATTTCCTATTCATTATTACTTGTTTAAAAAATTTTACTTTGTTATTAATTTTTATTACTTACTAATATATTTTTGAGTTAGATACAATAAAATAACCATATGAAATAATCAAATAGAGAACTTTTTCATAATATGCTTTTTTTTTAATTTATACATTTTGCATATAATATATTTTAAATTTTATATATTTATATTATATAAAATAAATATATTTAAGATCATTTCTATTTACATGTTGTGTATAAGAAAATATACTTTAACATATATCATTTTAGTATTTTATGGTATTTATAAGTAAAAAACTGTTGTGTTTAAATAATATAGCCTTATTTTTAGTAAATTTTATACATAGTAGTATCTATCATATTATTTTAGTAAATGTTTTTGATAGAGGATATTTTTTGGATGTTATGATATTAAGTTTTTTTTTTTTAAATTAAGACTTCAAAATTTTAGATTTTTTTTAATTTGAAAAACATATATAAATAGTTTTTTCGTGGTGCATTTCAAAAATGTATTTTTTGTTATCTATGCTTTTATCTTTTGTAAAATTTGCAATATTATGATTTTGAGTTTAAATAACCTATTATATTTTTGTATACAAACATTTTTAAACAATATATTGTTGAGAGTTTCAAAATAAATAAAAAGTTGTAGATATATATATATACATATAAGTTTAATCTATGTTGATAAATTTATTTTGTATAAAAATATGATATAGTTTACGAATTTTAAGCCATTTTAATGATGAGTGATAATTTATTTAAATGAATATTTATAAATTTAAAAATTGTTAAATTACCTATTTAATATAATTTTATCATATTTAATTCATGTAGCACTGCTATTTTTATATAATCTAGAATATATTTACATAATTTATAAAAAACAGTATATAATTTTTATTTCCTTGTTTTATAATAAAATCTTAGTTAACATTGATTTATAATAATATTATATTACTAGTTACAAAATTTATTAATGTGTTATTTTCTACAAAAATATTTAAATTTTTAAGTAAGATTTTGTTAGATTTTTTTCTCAACATATTTTGTTATAAATAAAATTTAAATTTAAATTTAGAGTTGGTTTATTATTAATTTAAATAATCAAATATGTCATATTAACTAATTCTTTAAGTGATCCTACTATGAGTTGTTAATAGTAGATAAAAATAGGACCCTAATTTAATAGATTAGATAATACATTTAAAAATAATAACGTATCAAGACTACCTATTATTTATCGAAATTAAAAAAACTAAAAAAATAAATATTAATTATAGTTAACATTCTATTAAATAAAAGTTTTGTAACCAAAACTTATTCCGCACTTTAAAAACGCATATCATTATGTATTTATAAAAAAATTAGTGTTACATTTACAAAGAAGTCCACTAATGATGATAAAAATGATTTGGGTTTATAATACTATCACTATTTATTTAGATAATGATATGAATGTAAGATATCAGAAATTCAGTTTATTAAGACTGAAAATCCATATATTTATTATATTTCACTAATAAAAGCTCAAGTCTATACTTTATAATGACATTCTAATTGAATATGCATATTACTATACCAAAAGAACAAATCACACAGTTTGACAGAAAATATTTATTTTGTAGTACGAAACCAAAAACCTTTTAGACATTTAAACTGAAATGTTAAAGTTTAAACAAAAAAATCTTTGTTCATTTAAATCGAAATAGTTAAGCCAAAAGATCATCTCACACTTTCAAAAACAAGTGAAAATCTAGTAAACATTAAATAAACTTAAACATTATTATTTTCACACAAACACAAACACTTATATTAAACAACATAAAACAAATGAAACATTAACTTTTGTTCCTAAATGCAAAATAACAACATACAACTACAACACTAGATCGCCAAAGACTTATTTTAAACACAAATCAGGTATGTTGCTAAGTCCATCTTGAACGAAATTTTATGCAAACATCACACAACAGTTCTCGATAAATTGGTGGAGCTGATCACCACCGCAACGGTGTCTTAATTCCCAAATCTGTACGTCTAAGTTTGGAGAAGGAGAACATGTATAATACACTATTTTCCTATCCGAAGATTTAGAAGGTCCAACCAACAAAAGCTTGTCTCCAATTGATTTAAACGCAACTGCCCAACCTAAGATATTGTTTGTGCTCACAGGAACAACACCTAGTTTCTTACAAACGTTTGCATTTGTATATACACACAAAACTCGTTCGAAAATGTTTCCAACAAGTAGAGGTTGTCTTTGACCACTGCAATGAGGGGTGAATATTGGGAAGATTTGAATGTCATGTTTTTAAACATGTTTCGTATCACCTCCCATGAGTTTGTCAACTCGTCGTAACGTTCTCCACAAGTTAGGTGTTTATCATTCTCATCTCGGCCACCAAGAACGTAAAACTTTCCGTGTAAGAAACACCCTGAGTTAAACTTCCTTGGTTTATGCATTCCCTGAATCTCAGTCCACACTTTTGTATGAGCATTATACTTTTCTGCGGTGTTCACAACCACATAGATGCCTTTTTCATTAATATGGATTCCTCTAGGAAAAAAGGCATGATCCCCTCGTCTCGCAGAACCATACATGACCCTTGGTGTGATCATTGAAGGACCTTTAAACCACTTATTATTTTCTAGCTCATATCTCCACACCACAATACTCATCATCTCTTTCCCAATGACGATTAGTTGCGTTCCCGCGCTAATTGTTTCCTTATCACTACTAAAGAAGCAATGGTTAGAAGAAAATTCTGGAAGTCTACAAAAACTCTTAAAATCCTCATCAAGCATTGTCCAACGGTCTTGACCACTTGAATGAATAAACACATATGGTTTCACAATTCCTCGTTCTTGTCTGTTCTTGTCTCACCCTGAAAATCTCACCGCTCTTTAACAACTGCAAAAAAAAATTATTGAGGAGTTGCAATTTCCAATATTCAAAGCATGGAAGACATGCAAAAATCTCGACCTCAAGCCTCTTAAAAAATCTTAGGCTCAACATTACATGCATCTTGAGCAATTAAGTACATTTTAAAGAATTTTTGGTCCAGTCTTGATGTAAATCATATATTTTTCTAAAGTTAAACATCAATAGTTTTAAAAATTGGATCAAATTAAAACAATAGTAACAACAAAAAAACTTATTAAGTAGCCTATTTGATATGATGTATCACTTTTGAATACAAGAAATCAGCTCTCTATTCAAAACAATAGACAAACCACTATAAAAAACCAGATAAAATATACAAAAAATATTTTACTAGAAAACACAAAATACCATCTCAAGATATTCTTTTTTTTTGTTTTGCTAACTCTTTATCTCAAGGTATTCTTTCAGGCTTACTATTTTATTTTAAAAATTTTTAACATTGAAAATAAATTATTTCCTCAATATAATTTTATAATCTTTGTTATAAACATATGATATATACATACCTTAATTTTGAAAATTTTGTATCAAGCACACACTTATTTACCAATTATATCTAATAGATCAGAAATATGTGGTACTACTAATTATGAAAATTGATATGTGGCAAATTACTAATATATATAGTGCACTTGATTTTAATTCTCTACCATAGTAAGGATTTTTATTTATTTTCTTACCATAAAAATGAAGTTTTGAATTTAATTTTGTTACCATAAATACCAATGATATATGTTTTAAAATTTTGACCAAATTTATAGAAATTTTAAATTTTACCAAACATATAATACTAATTAATTAAGTATCAAATTTTTGACTAAGTTTCTGGTAATTTCTAAGATGATTTATAATGGTGACAAAATAAAATTTTGACTATGCTTTTTCATTTTAAATTATTTTTCTAAATTTAAGATATTGACTAATAAAACTTGTGCCTAATCAATTTATTCTTGGGTAACAAACCAATAGCAATAATCATCATTTGATATTGAACTTTTAAAATTTCAACAAGATTGTTATTGATTTAAATCATGTGCATCATATTATACTTTCCATTTTACGTTTTCACATATGAAATTGTTTATTGGTTATCAATAGGAATACCACCTTATTAACTATAATAATACATTTTAAAATAACAATGTACCAAGACTACCTATTATTTATCAAAATTTTAAAATCTAAAAACCAAATATTAATTATAGTTAACTTTCTATTAAATAAATACAAAACTTATTCCGTGCTTTAAAAGCACATATCATTATGTATTTATAAAAAAAATTAGCGTTACATTTAAAAAGAAATCCAATATTGATGATAAATATGATTGGGTTTATAATCATATCACTATTTATTTAGATTATGACATGAATGAAAGATATGAGAAATTCAGTTTATTAAGTCTAACAATCCATATATTTATTATATTTCACTAATAAAGTCTCAAGTCTTTACTTTATAATGACATACTAATTAAATATGCATATGATTATACCAAAAGAACCAATCACACATTTTGACAGAAAATAGTTATTTTATAGTACGAAACCAAACAAGTTATAGATATTTAAACTGAAATGTTCAAATTTGAACAAAAAAATTGTTGTTCATTTAAACCAAAATTGTTAAGACAAAAGATCATCCCACACTTTCAAAACGCAAGTAAAAATAGTAAACATTAAATAAACTTAAACATTATTGTGACAGCCCTCCCCTGTGGGACCCAGCTGGCGCTGCAGCGCATCGACCCTAACCCCTCCCTGTGATACAACCTGCCCGAAATCACCCATAGGCCTCGGCTCACAGGTGGGTTATTGGTGCGCTTGGCGCTACTCGAACCCAAGACCTCACCCTTTAACAGCACTCCTACAGAGAAGCTGTCACCAATTCACCCTAGGCCTCGGCTCACAGGTGGGTTATTGGTGCGCTTGGTGTTACTCGAACCCAAGACCTCACCCTTTAACAACACTCCCACAGAGAAGCTGTCACCAATTGACCTGCAGATTGTTGTGTGGTGCGTGGTGCAGAGACGTTTGCATCTGACGCAGATGGTTATGGGCGGGGGTACAGAGACATACTGTACTAGCGACACAGAGTATGTATATCCTTATGAGGAAATGCGGGGTGTATGGACTAGCGGTATGCTATCATCGCATTGTTTGTTTTGTGTGATGCTCTAGGCATCGTGTTTGTTCATGTTAGAGCTAAACTTCCATAGTGGGAGTTCTATTACTCACGTCAGTGGTTTGCGTGTCTAGCATCCCATACCTCACTGAGTGACTCCCCTGTTGCTCACCCCCTCTTTCTTCCCCTTTCAGGTGAGCATGACGAGTAGTCGGATATCTGGACGGTTTGGTGTCTTGGAGATCGTCGTATTTTATAACGGTTTTCATTCGGTTTTAGTTGATATTTTGATATAAATTATTCTGGTTATTAAACATTAAAATAATGATTTATCTGGTGTATATTTTATTTCGGTTTCTAAATTTAAAAACGATTTATCCCGTTTTTATTTTATTAAATATTTTGATATATGTTATTTGATATTTTTATAAATCGGTTTAATTCGATATTTTATCAGTAGTAGCACGCCGTTCTCAAGAGAGGAGGAGACGGGTGTTACAATTTGGTATCAGAGCGGGGTTCCGTCCCGGCTCCGACCCGGGATGGCGATTTATGGGACGCGGTTTCAAACAATTTTAATATTTTTGGGTTTGGGAGTTTTCAAAAAAAAAAAAATTACACTGTTTTGTTTTTTTTTTCTCATATCGTGTTATTCTCTCCTTCGTACCGTTGAAGTCCTTCCCCGATTCTACTTGGAATTCGGGGCGAATTCCGGTTAAGTGGGGGAGAATTGTAACGACCCGGTTATCCTAAACCAAATAAATTTTGGTTTGCTTAATTATTGGACCAAAAGAACCTAAATCATTTATCCCTTAGTGTTTCGTGTAACCATATGGTTATATATTAAACTATTAATTATAAGTCTCCTTCTATAAACCTAAAATGCTAAAGTCGTGGGTGCCGTCAAAGACGCAGCCTTCTTCATCACGATCTTTCCCCTAGCTCTCTCCTTCCCAAGATTCTCTCTTTCCCTTCTCCCATCTCATCTTAATCTCATGATTGAGTGGACGTTGCCGTTGGAGGTGGGGAGACTTTTCCATCATGATGCTCATCACCGATTAGCCACCTTTGGAAGAGATATCATAGTTACGAGAGTTGATGCGCACACCACCAGCGCCAGCCACCACTGAAGGTCGTAGACATCATTACCGGAGCTGTGGCGTTTATCACCATCCACACCGCCACGAGACGCGAGCTATCGGAGAGTCATGCCTCTGTGACCAGCATCATTGTTAGCCACCGCCGTCGAGTTATGAATAGGTGAGATCACAATCTCACTCATTCTTGTGCATCAAGTTTCCTTTTTCTCCACCTTGTATTAATCGTTTGCCATCAAATCTGATTTGGTCTTAATGTTGGTGCCTTAATATCCATATCATCATAGCCATCATTGCTTCACGTTTGCGTTGGTGGATGTCATGGTCAACTCGTACGTGCTCACTTCTGATCCATGACAGAACATGTAAAGGAAGATGTCTAAGTGCTATTTTCTTATTTCTTGAGCTACAAGAAATATCTACATCAAGACCCTAAGCATTCTTGCACAGGAAGAAACCATGAAATGGAATTATGTTGGATGAGATAATTTCTGAGCATTCTCGATATATTCCCAGTCTTGGCTAAGGTGAGGGTCTATTCCGTAAATCCCGTACCGGTGTAGAATTATTCCTATTGTAGTTTAGATTTCGAAGCATGATCCATTTGTTTGAGTCGTGATTGGTAGTTAGTTAATTCATTGTAAACCGAAATTAGGGGTCTAGAGGATTCAACTATGATTGGATTGTGTGATGTTAACTGATGATATATAAATATATATATATAGATATTCGGTAGGGACTATGTGAGGTGTGCGGGGGTTCAGGGATGCCTGGGCTATCGACGCAGATGTGGTGGGCGGGGGTTCGGAGACGTTCGGACTATCGACGCAGATTGTTGTGTGGTGCGTGGTGCAGAGACGTTTGCATCTGACGCAGATGGTTATGGGCGGGGGTACAGAGACATACTGTACTAGCGACACAGAGTATGTATATCCTTATGAGGAAATGCGGGGTGTATGGACTAGCGGTATGCTATCATCGCATTGTTTGTTTTGTGTGATGCTCTAGGCATCGTGTTTGTTCATGTTAGAGCTAAACTTCCATAGTGGGAGTTCTATTACTCATGTCAGTGGTTTGCGTGTCTAGCATCCCATACCTCACTGAGTGACTCCCCTGTTGCTCACCCCCTCTTTCTTCCCCTTTCAGGTGAGCATGACGAGTAGTCGGATATCTGGACGGTTTGGTGTCTTGGGGATCGTCGTATTTTATAACGGTTTTCATTCGGTTTTAGTTGATATTTTGATATAAATTATTCTGGTTATTAAATGTTAAAATAATGATTTATCTTGCGAATATTTTATTTCGGTTTCTAAATTTAAAAATGATTTATCCCGCTTTTATTTTATTAAATATTTTAATATATGTTATTTGATATTTTTATAAATCGGTTTAATTCGATATTTTATCAGTAGTAGCACGCCGTTCTCAAGAGAGGAGGAGACGGGTGTTACAATTATTATTCTCACACAGACACAAATACTTATATTAAACGACATAAAACAAATGAAACACTAACTTTTGTTCCCAAATGCAAAATATAAACACAAGAAAACAAAATAACAATATACAACTACAACTTTAGATTGCAGAAGACTTATTTTAAACACAAATCAGGTATGTTGCTAAGTCCATCTTGAACGAAAGTCTATTCAAACATCACACAACAGTTCTGGATAAATTGGTGGAGCTAGTCACCACCGCAACAATATCTTAATTCTTCCCAAATCTGTACATCTAAGTTTGGAGAAGGACAACATGTGTAATACACTATTTTCCTCTGCCAAGATTTAGAAGGTCCAACCAACAAAAGCTTGTCTCCAATTGATTTAAACGCAACTCCCCAACCTAAGATATTGTTTGTGTTCACAGGAACAACACCTAGTTTCTTCCAAACGTTTGCATTTGTATCATATACACAAAGCTCGTTCGAAAATGTTTCCAACAAGTAGAGGTTGTCTTTGACCACTGCAATGAGGGGCGGAGATTGGGAAGATTTGAATGTCATGTTTTTGAGCATGTTTGGTATCACCTCCCATGAGTTTTTCAACTCGTCGTAACGTTCTCCACAAGTTAGGTGTTTATCATTCTCATCTCGGCCACCAAGAACGTAAAACTTTCCGCGTAAGAAACACCCGGAGCTAAACTTCCTTGGTTTATGCATTCCCTGGATCTCAGTCCACATTTTTGTACGGGCATTATACTTTTCTGCGGTGTTCACAACCGCATAGATGCCTTTTTCATTAATATGGATTCCTCCAGCAAAAAAGGCATGATCCCCTTGGCTCGCAGAACCATACATGAACCTTGGTGTGATCATCGAAGGACCTTTAAACCACTTATTATTTTCTAGCTCCTATCTCCACACAACAATACTCATCATCTCCTTCACGATCTCCTTCCCAATCTCCTTCCCAATGACGATTAGTTGCGTTCCCGCACTAATTGTTTCCTTATCACTTCTAAGGAAGCAATCGTCAGAAGAAAATTCTGGAAGTCTACGGAAATTCTTAAAATCCTCATCAAACATTGTCCAATGGTCTTTACCGCCCGAATGAATAAACACATATGGTTTCACAAGTCCTCGTTCTTGTCTCACCCTGAAAATCTCACAGCTCTTTAACAACTGCAAAAATTTCTTATTGAGGAGTTGCAATTTCCAATATTCAAAGCATGGAAGACGGGCAAAAATCTCGACCTCAAGCTCGTAAAAAATCTTAGGCTCAACATTACATGCATCATGAGCAATTAAACCTGAATGAATCTTAATTGTTTTTGTGAATTCTCCATTTTCTTCTTCTTCTTCTTCCGGATCAGAACAAGGTTCTTCATTCAGATCAGGTATGGTGGGTTTAATGCCAACAATTAGAAGCTTCCTTGGCTCAGACTGACTCAAACTTTCTCCAATTCTAGATGCCTGATCTTTTCTGAACATCAACATTTCTCGATTAAGTTTAACCTCTTCTTTTGACATCATTTCCTGTATATTGCATATATAATACTATGAGTAAATTATCTCTCAATCTATTATCAGGTATATATTTTCTAATACATATAAGTACATTTTTAAGAACTTTCGGTCCAGTCTTGATGTAAATCTTAAGTTTTTCTAATGTTAAACATCAAAATTTTTAAAAATTGGATCAAACTAATTAAACAATAGTAAAGACAACAAACTTATTAAGTAGTGTATTTGATATGATGTATCTCTTTTGAAAACAAGAAATCATAGCTCTCTATTCAAAACAAAAGACAAACCACTATCAAAAACCATATAAAATATACAAAAAATATTTTACTAGAAAAAAGAAAATACCATCTCAAGTTATTCTTTTTTTTTGTTTGTTTTGCTAACTTTTTATCTCAGGGTATTCTTTCAGGCTATTTCTTTTATTTTTTAGATATTTAATATTGAAAATAAATTATTACCTTAATATAATATTATAATATTTGTTATAAACATATGTTACATACATACCTTAATATAAAAAATTCTGTATCAAGCACACACTTATTTCCCAATTATATCTAATATATCAGAAAGATGTGGTGCTACTAATTATGAAAATTGATATGTGGCAAATTACTAATATATATAGTGCACTTGATTTTAATTCTCTACCATAGTAGGGATTTTTATTTATTTTCTTACCATAAAAATGAAGTTTTGAATTTCATTTTTTTACCATAAATACCAATGATATATGTTTTAAAATTTTGACCAAATTTATAGAAATTTATTTAAATTTTACCATCATAAAATACTAATTAATTAAATATCAAAATTTTGACTAAGTTTATGGTAATTTCTAAGATGATTTATAATGGTGACAAAATAACATTTTGACTATGCCTTTTCATTTTAAATTATTTTTCTTAATTTAAGATATTGACTAATAAAATCATGTGCCTCATTAATTTATTCTTGGGTAACAAACCAATAGCAATAATCATCATTTGATATTGAACATTTAAATTTCAACAAGATTGTTATTGATTTAAATCATGTACAAAATATTCTATTTTCCATTTTAACTTTTCACATATGAAATTTTTTATTGGTTATAAATTGGAATAACACCCTATTAACTATAATAATACATTTAAAAACAAAAACAAATCAACACTACCTATTATTTATCAAAATTTCAAAATTTAAAAATCAAATATTAATTATAGATAACATTCTATTAAATAAAAGTTTTGTAACCAAAACTTATTCCGAGCTTTAAAAGCGCATGTCATTATATATTTATAAAAAAATTAGTGTTACATTTACAAAAAGAAATCCAATAATGATGATAAAAATGATTTGGGTTTATAATCGTATCACTATTCATTTAGATTATGATATGAATGTAGGATATGAGAAATTCAATTTATTAAGAGTGACAATCCATATATTTATTATATTTCACTAATAAAAGCTCAAGTCTCTATTTTATAATGGCATGCTAATTAAATATACATATCATCTTTAAATCTCTTTTATATTTGATTATATCAAAAGAACAAATCACACTGTTTGACTGAAAATATTAATTTTTAGTACGAAACCAAAAAACTTTTTGACGTTTAAACTGAAATGTTAAAGATGAGCAAAAAAATCTTTGTTCATTTAAACCGAAATAGTTAAGCCAAAAGTCATCTCACACTTTCAAAACGCAAGTCAAAATCTAGTAAACATTAAATAAACTTAAACATTATTATTTTCACACAAACAAAAACACTTATATTAAACAACATAAAACAAATGAAACACTAACTTTTGCTCCCAAATGCAAAATAAAAACACAAGAAAACAAAATAACAACATACAACTACAAATTTAGATAGCCAAAGACTTATTTTAAACACAAATCAAGTATGTTGCTAAGCCCATCTTGAACGAAAGTTTATGCAAACATCACACAACAGTTCTGGATAAATTGGTGGGGCTGGTCACCACCGCAACAGTGCCTTAATTCTTCCCAAATCTGCACATCTAATTTTGGAGAAGGACAACATGTGTAATACACTGTTGTCCTATGCCAAGATTTAGAAGGTCCAACCAACAAAAGCTTGTCTCCAATTGATTTAAACGCAACTCCCCAACCTAAGATATTGTTTGTGTTCACAGGAACAACACCTAGTTTCTTCCAAACGTTTGCATTTGTATCATATACACAAAGCTCGTTCGAAAATGTTTCCAACAAGTAGAGGTTGTCTTTGACCACTGCAATGAGGGGCGGAGATTGGGAAGATTTGAATGTCATGTTTTTGAGCATGTTTGGTATCACCTCCCATGAGTTTTTCAACTCGTCGTAACGTTCTCCACAAGTTAGGTGTTTATCATTCTCATCTCGGCCACCAAGAACGTAAAACTTTCCGCGTAAGAAACACCCTGAGCTAAACTTCCTTGGTTTATGCATTCCCTGGATCTCAGTCCACATTTTTGTACGAGCATTATACTTTTCTGCGGTGTTCACAACCGCATAGATGCCTTTTTCATTAATATGGATTCCTCCAGCAAAAAAGGCATGATCCCCTTGGCTCGCAGAACCATACATGAACCTTGGTGTGATCATTGAAGGACCTTTAAACCACTTATTATTTTCTAGCTCATATCTCCACACAACAATACTCATCATCTCCTTCCCGATCTCCTTCCCAATCTCCTTCCCAATGACGATTAGTTGCGTTCCCGCACTAATTGTTTCCTTATCACTTCTAAGGAAGCAATCTTCAGAAGAAAATTCTGGAAGTCTACGGAAATTCTTAAAATCCTCATCAAACATTGTCCAATGGTCTTTACCGCCCGAATGAATAAACACATATGGTTTCACAAGTCCTCGTTCTTGTCTCACCCTGAAAATCTCACAGCTCTTTAACAACTGCAAAAATTTCTTATTGAGGAGTTGCAATTTCCAATATTCAAAGCATGGAAGACGGGCAAAAATATCGACCTCAAGCTCGTAAAAAATCTTAGGCTCAACATTACATGCATCATGAGCAATTAAACCTGAATGAATCTTAATTGTTTTTGTGAATTCTCCATTTTCTTCTTCTTCTTCTTCCGGATCAGAACAAGGTTCTGCATTCAGATCAGGTATGGTGGGTTTAATGCCAACAATTAGAAGCTTCCTTGGCTCAGACTGACTCAAACTTTCTCGAATTCTAGATGCCTGATCTTTTCTTAACATCAACATTTCTCGATTAAGTTTAACCTCTTCTTTTGACATCATTTCCTGTATATTGCATATATAATACTATGAGTAAATTATCTCTCAATCTATTATCAGGTATATATTTTCTAATACATATAAGTACATTTTTAAGAACTTTCGGTCCAGTCTTGATGTAAATCTTAAGTTTTTCTAATGTTAAACATCAAATTTTTAAAAATTGGATCAAATTAATTAAACAATAGTAAAGACAACAAACTTATTAAGTAGTGTATTTGATATGATGTATCTCTTTTGAAAACAAGAAATCATAGCTCTCTATTCAAAACAAAAGACAAACCACTATCAAAAACCATATAAAATATACAAAAAATATTTTACTAGAAAAAAGAAAATACCATCTCAAGTTATTCTTTTTTTTGTTTGTTTTGCTAACTTTTTATCTCAGGGTATTCTTTCAGGCTATTTCTTTTATTTTTAAAATATTTAATATTGAAAATAAATTATTACCTTAATATAATATTATAATATTTGTTATAAACATATGTTACATACATACCTTAATATAAAAAATTTTGTATCAAGCACACACTTATTTCCCAATTATATCTAATAGATCAGAAAGATGTGGTGCTACGAATTATGAAAATTGATATGTGGCAAATTACTAATATATATAGTGCACTTGATTTTAATTCTCTACCATAGTAGGGATTTTTATTTATTTTCTTACCATAAAAATGAAGTTTTGAATTTCATTTTTTTACCATAAATACCAATGATATATGTTTTAAAATTTTGACCAAATTTATAGAAATTTATTTAAATTTTACCATCATAAAATACTAATTAATTAAATATCAAAATTTTGACTAAGTTTATGGTAATTTCTAAGATGATTTATAATGGTGACAAAATAACATTTTGACTATGCCTTTTCATTTTAAATTATTTTTCTTAATTTAAGATATTGACTAATAAAATCATGTGCCTCATTAATTTATTCTTGGGTAACAAACCAATAGCAATAATCATCATTTGATATTGAACATTTAAATTTCAACAAGATTGTTATTGATTTAAATCATGTACAAAATATTCTATTTTCCATTTTAACTTTTCACATATGAAATTTTTTATTGGTTATAAATTGGAATAACACCCTATTAACTATAATAATACATTTAAAAACAAAAACAAATCAACACTACCTATTATTTATCAAAATTTCAAAATTTAAAAATCAAATATTAATTATAGATAACATTCTATTAAATAAAAGTTTTGTAACCAAAACTTATTCCGAGCTTTAAAAGCGCATGTCATTATATATTTATAAAAAAATTAGTGTTACATTTACAAAAAGAAATCCAATAATGATGATAAAAATGATTTGGGTTTATAATCGTATCACTATTCATTTAGATTATGATATGAATGTAGGATATGAGAAATTCAATTTATTAAGAGTGACAATCCATATATTTATTATATTTCACTAATAAAAGCTCAAGTCTCTATTTTATAATGGCATGCTAATTAAATATACATATCATCTTTAAATCTCTTTTATATTTGATTATATCAAAAGAACAAATCACACTGTTTGACTGAAAATATTAATTTTTAGTACGAAACCAAAAAACTTTTTGACGTTTAAACTGAAATGTTAAAGTTGAGCAAAAAAATCTTTGTTCAATTAAACCGAAATAGTTAAGCCAAAAGTCATCTCACACTTTCAAAACGCAAGTCAAAATCTAGTAAACATTAAATAAACTTAAACATTATTATTTTCACACAAACAAAAACACTTATATTAAACAACATAAAACAAATGAAACACTAACTTTTGCTCCCAAATGCAAAATAAAAACACAAGAAAACAAAATAACAACATACAACTACAAATTTAGATAGCCAAAGACTTATTTTAAACACAAATCAAGTATGTTGCTAAGCCAATCTTGAACGAAAGTTTATGCAAACATCACACAACAGTTCTGGATAAATTGGTGGGGCTGGTCACCAACGCAACAGTGCCTTAATTCTTCCCAAATCTGCACATCTAATTTTGGAGAAGGACAACATGTGTAATACACTGTTGTCCTATGCCAAGATTTAGAAGGTCCAACCAACAAAAGCTTGTCTCCAATTGATTTAAACGCAACTCCCCAACCTAAGATATTGTTTGTGTTCACAGGAACAACACATAGTTTCTTCCAAACGTTTGCATTTGTATCATATACACAAAGCTCGTTCGAAAATGTTTCCAACAAGTAGAGGTTGTCTTTGACCACTGCAATGAGGGGCGGAGATTGGGAAGATTTGAATGTCATGTTTTTGAGCATGTTTGGTATCACCTCCCATGAGTTTTTCAACTCGTCGTAACGTTCTCCACAAGTTAGGTGTTTATCATTCTCATCTCGGCCACCAAGAACGTAAAACTTTCCGCGTAAGAAACACCCAGAGCTAAACTTCCTTGGTTTATGCATTCCCTGGATCTCAGTCCACATTTTTGTACGAGCATTATACTTTTCTGCGGTGTTCACAACCGCATAGATGCCTTTTTCATTAATATGGATTCCTCCAGCAAAAAAGGCATGATCCCCTTGGCTCGCAGAACCATACATGAACCTTGGTGTGATCATTGAAGGACCTTTAAACCACTTATTATTTTCTAGCTCATATCTCCACACAACAATACTCATCATCTCCTTCCCGATCTCCTTCCCAATCTCCTTCCCAATGACGATTAGTTGCGTTCCCGCACTAATTGTTTCCTTATCACTTCTAAGGAAGCAATCTTCAGAAGAAAATTCTGGAAGTCTACGGAAATTCTTAAAATCCTCATCAAACATTGTCCAATGGTCTTTACCGCCCGAATGAATAAACACATATGGTTTCACAAGTCCTCGTTCTTGTCTCACCCTGAAAATCTCACAGCTCTTTAACAACTGCAAAAATTTCTTATTGAGGAGTTGCAATTTCCAATATTCAAAGCATGGAAGACGGGCAAAAATATCGACCTCAAGCTCGTAAAAAATCTTAGGCTCAACATTACATGCATCATGAGCAATTAAACCTGAATGAATCTTAATTGTTTTTGTGAATTCTCCATTTTCTTCTTCTTCTTCTTCTTCCGGATCAGAACAAGGTTCTGCATTCAGATCAGGTATGGTGGGTTTAATGCCAACAATTAGAAGCTTCCTTGGCTCAGACTGACTCAAACTTTCTCGAATTCTAGATGCCTGATCTTTTCTTAACATCAACATTTCTCGATTAAGTTTAACCTCTTCTTTTGACATCATTTCCTGTATATTGCATATATAATACTATGAGTAAATTATCTCTCAATCTATTATCAGGTATATATTTTCTAATACATATAAGTACATTTTTAAGAACTTTCGGTCCAGTCTTGATGTAAATCTTAAGTTTTTCTAATGTTAAACATCAAAATTTTTAAAAACTGGATCAAACTAATTAAACAGTAGTAAAGACAACAAACTTATTAAGTAATGTATTTGATATGATGTATCTCTTTTGAAAACAAGAAATCATAGCTCTCTATTCAAAACAAAAGACAAACCACTATCAAAAACCATATAAAATATACAAAAAATATTTTACTAGAAAAAAGAAAATACCATCTCAAGTTATTCTTTTTTTTGTTTGTTTTGCTAACTTTTTATCTCAGGGTATTCTTTCAGGCTATTTCTTTTATTTTTAAAATATTTAATATTGAAAATAAATTATTACCTTAATATAATATTATAATATTTGTTATAAACATATGTTACATACATACCTTAATATAAAAAATTCTGTATCAAGCACACACTTATTTCCCAATTATATCTAATATATCAGAAAGATGTGGTGCTACTAATTATGAAAATTGATATGTGGCAAATTACTAATATATATAGTGCACTTGATTTTAATTCTCTACCATAGTAAGGATTTTTATTTATTTTCTTACCATAAAAATGAAGTTTTGAATTTAATTTTGTTACCATAAATACCAATGATATATGATTTAAAATTTTGACCAAATTTATAGAAATTTATTTAAATTTTACCAACATATAATACTAATTAATTAAGTATCAAATTTTTGACTAAGTTTCTGGTAATTTCTAAGATGATTTATAATGGTGACAAAATAAAATTTTGACTATGCTTTTTCATTTTAAATTATTTTTCTAAATTTAAGATATTGACTAATAAAAACTTGTGCCTAATCAATTTATTCTTGGGTAACAAACCAATAGCAATAATCATCATTTGATATTGAACATTTAAATTTCAACAAGATTGTTATTGATTTAAATCATGTACAAAATATTCTATTTTCCATTTTAACTTTTCACATATGAAATTTTTTATTGGTTATAAATTGGAATAACACCCTATTAACTATAATAATACATTTAAAAACAAAAACAAATCAACACTACCTATTATTTATCAAAATTTCAAAATTTAAAAATCAAATATTAATTATAGATAACATTCTATTAAATAAAAGTTTTGTAACCAAAACTTATTCCGAGCTTTAAAAGCGCATGTCATTATATATTTATAAAAAAATTAGTGTTACATTTACAAAAAGAAATCCAATAATGATGATAAAAATGATTTGGGTTTATAATCGTATCACTATTCATTTAGATTATGATATGAATGTAGGATATGAGAAATTCAATTTATTAAGAGTGACAATCCATATATTTATTATATTTCACTAATAAAAGCTCAAGTCTCTATTTTATAATGGCATGCTAATTAAATATACATATCATCTTTAAATCTCTTTTATATTTGATTATATCAAAAGAACAAATCACACAGTTTGACTGAAAATATTAATTTTTAGTACGAAACCAAAAAACTTTTTGACGTTTAAACTGAAATGTTAAAGTTGAGCAAAAAAATCTTTGTTCATTTAAACCGAAATAGTTAAGCCAAAAGTCATCTCACACTTTCAAAACGCAAGTCAAAATCTAGTAAACATTAAATAAACTTAAACATTATTATTTTCACACAAACAAAAACACTTATATTAAACAACATAAAACAAATGAAACACTAACTTTTGCTCCCAAATGCAAAATAAAAACACAAGAAAACAAAATAACAACATACAACTACAAATTTAGATAGCCAAAGACTTATTTTAAACACAAATCAAGTATGTTGCTAAGCCCATCTTGAACGAAAGTTTATGCAAACATCACACAACAGTTCTGGATAAATTGGTGGGGCTGGTCACCACCGCAACAGTGCCTTAATTCTTCCCAAATCTGCACATCTAATTTTGGAGAAGGACAACATGTGTAATACACTGTTGTCCTATGCCAAGATTTAGAAGGTCCAACCAACAAAAGCTTGTCTCCAATTGATTTAAACGCAACTCCCCAACCTAAGATATTGTTTGTGTTCACAGGAACAACACCTAGTTTCTTCCAAACGTTTGCATTTGTATCATATACACAAAGCTCGTTCGAAAATGTTTCCAACAAGTAGAGGTTGTCTTTGACCACTGCAATGAGGGGCGGAGATTGGGAAGATTTGAATGTCATGTTTTTGAGCATGTTTGGTATCACCTCCCATGAGTTTTTCAACTCGTCGTAACGTTCTCCACAAGTTAGGTGTTTATCATTCTCATCTCGGCCACCAAGAACGTAAAACTTTCCGCGTAAGAAACACCCTGAGCTAAACTTCCTTGGTTTATGCATTCCCTGGATCTCAGTCCACATTTTTGTACGGGCATTATACTTTTCTGCGGTGCTCACAACCGCATAGATGCCTTTTTCATTAATATGGATTCCTCCAGCAAAAAAGGCATGATCCCCTTGGCTCGCAGAACCATACATGAACCTTGGTGTGATCATCGAAGGACCTTTAAACCACTTATTATTTTCTAGCTCCTATCTCCACACAACAATACTCATCATCTCCTTCACGATCTCCTTCCCAATCTCCTTCCCAATGACGATTAGTTGTGTTCCCGCACTAATTGTTTCCTTATCACTTCTAAGGAAGCAATCGTCAGAAGAAAATTCTGGAAGTCTACGGAAATTCTTAAAATCCTCATCAAACATTGTCCAATGGTCTTTACCGCCCGAATGAATAAACACATATGGTTTCACAAGTCCTCGTTCTTGTCTCACCCTGAAAATCTCACAGCTCTTTAACAACTGCAAAAATTTCTTATTGAGGAGTTGCAATTTCCAATATTCAAAGCATGGAAGACGGGCAAAAATCTCGACCTCAAGCTCGTAAAAAATCTTAGGCTCAACATTACATGCATCATGAGCAATTAAACCTGAATGAATCTTAATTGTTTTTGTGAATTCTCCATTTTCTTCTTCTTCTTCTTCCGGATCAGAACAAGGTTCTTCATTCAGATCAGGTATGGTGGGTTTAATGCCAACAATTAGAAGCTTCCTTGGCTCAGACTGACTCAAACTTTCTCGAATTCTAGATGCCTGATCTTTTCTTAACATCAACATTTCTCGATTAAGTTTAACCTCTTCTTTTGACATCATTTCCTGTATATTGCATATATAATACTATGAGTAAATTATCTCTCAATCTATTATCAGGTATATATTTTCTAATACATATAAGTACATTTTTAAGAACTTTCGGTCCAGTCTTGATGTAAATCTTAAGTTTTTCTAATGTTAAACATCAAATTTTTAAAAATTGGATCAAATTAATTAAACAATAGTAAAGACAACAAACTTATTAAGTAGTGTATTTGATATGATGTATCTCTTTTGAAAACAAGAAATCATAGCTCTCTATTCAAAACAAAAGACAAACCACTATCAAAAACCATATAAAATATACAAAAAATATTTTACTAGAAAAAAGAAAATACCATCTCAAGTTATTCTTTTTTTTGTTTGTTTTGCTAACTTTTTATCTCAGGGTATTCTTTCAGGCTATTTCTTTTATTTTTAAAATATTTAATATTGAAAATAAATTATTACCTTAATATAATATTATAATATTTGTTATAAACATATGTTACATACATACCTTAATATAAAAAATTCTGTATCAAGCACAAACTTATATCCCAATTATATCTAATAGATCAGAAAGATGTGGTGCTACGAATTATGAAAATTGATATGTGGCAAATTACTAATATATATAGTGCACTTGATTTTAATTCTCTACCATAGTAGGGATTTTTATTTATTTTCTTACCATAAAAATGAAGTTTTGAATTTCATTTTTTTACCATAAATACCAATGATATATGTTTTAAAATTTTGACCAAATTTATAGAAATTTATTTAAATTTTACCATCATAAAATACTAATTAATTAAATATCAAAATTTTGACTAAGTTTATGGTAATTTCTAAGATGATTTATAATGGTGACAAAATAACATTTTGACTATGCCTTTTCATTTTAAATTATTTTTCTTAATTTAAGATATTGACTAATAAAATCATGTGCCTCATTAATTTATTCTTGGGTAACAAACCAATAGCAATAATCATCATTTGATATTGAACATTTAAATTTCAACAAGATTGTTATTGATTTAAATCATGTACAAAATATTCTATTTTCCATTTTAACTTTTCACATATGAATTTTTTATTGGTTATAAATTGGAATAACACCCTATTAACTATAATAATACATTTAAAAACAAAAACAAATCAACACTACCTATTATTTATCAAAATTTCAAAATTTAAAAATCAAATATTAATTATAGATAACATTCTATTAAATAAAAGTTTTGTAACCAAAACTTATTCCGAGCTTTAAAAGCGCATGTCATTATATATTTATAAAAAAATTAGTGTTACATTTACAAAAAGAAATCCAATAATGATGATAAAAATGATTTGGGTTTATAATCGTATCACTATTCATTTAGATTATGATATGAATGTAGGATATGAGAAATTCAATTTATTAAGAGTGACAATCCATATATTTATTATATTTCACTAATAAAAGCTCAAGTCTCTATTTTATAATGGCATGCTAATTAAATATACATATCATCTTTAAATCTCTTTTATATTTGATTATATCAAAAGAACAAATCACACTGTTTGACTGAAAATATTAATTTTTAGTACGAAACCAAAAAACTTTTTGACGTTTAAACTGAAATGTTAAAGTTGAGCAAAAAAATCTTTGTTCAATTAAACCGAAATAGTTAAGCCAAAAGTCATCTCACACTTTCAAAACGCAAGTCAAAATCTAGTAAACATTAAATAAACTTAAACATTATTATTTTCACACAAACAAAAACACTTATATTAAACAACATAAAACAAATGAAACACTAACTTTTGCTCCCAAATGCAAAATAAAAACACAAGAAAACAAAATAACAACATACAACTACAAATTTAGATAGCCAAAGACTTATTTTAAACACAAATCAAGTATGTTGCTAAGCCCATCTTGAACGAAAGTTTATGCAAACATCACACAACAGTTCTGGATAAATTGGTGGGGCTGGTCACCACCGCAACAGTGCCTTAATTCTTCCCAAATCTGCACATCTAATTTTGGAGAAGGACAACATGTGTAATACACTGTTGTCCTATGCCAAGATTTAGAAGGTCCAACCAACAAAAGCTTGTCTCCAATTGATTTAAACGCAACTCCCCAACCTAAGATATTGTTTGTGTTCACAGGAACAACACCTAGTTTCTTCCAAACGTTTGCATTTGTATCATATACACAAAGCTCGTTCGAAAATGTTTCCAACAAGTAGAGGTTGTCTTTGACCACTGCAATGAGGGGCGGAGATTGGGAAGATTTGAATGTCATGTTTTTGAGCATGTTTGGTATCACCTCCCATGAGTTTTTCAACTCGTCGTAACGTTCTCCACAAGTTAGGTGTTTATCATTCTCATCTCGGCCACCAAGAACGTAAAACTTTCCGCGTAAGAAACACCCTGAGCTAAACTTCCTTGGTTTATGCATTCCCTGGATCTCAGTCCACATTTTTGTACGAGCATTATACTTTTCTGCGGTGTTCACAACCGCATAGATGCCTTTTTCATTAATATGGATTCCTCCAGCAAAAAAGGCATGATCCCCTTGGCTCGCAGAACCATACATGAACCTTGGTGTGATCATTGAAGGACCTTTAAACCACTTATTATTTTCTAGCTCATATCTCCACACACAAATACTCATCATCTCCTTCCCATCTCCTTCCAATCTCCTTCCCAA
>CAJHQQ010001396.1:0-98523 GCA_905132885.1 Moricandia moricandioides
TTAGATTAGAAGTGGAGCAAATTTAGCCCAAAACAATGGGTTTATAGGGAACTTTTAGCTTTGACCAAATCTCTTTGGTCCCAGTCATAATCTTTAAGTGTTCCATTACACAAAAAAAAAACACTTTGAATCTGACCATACTTTCTAAAAAGTTCCCATCTAAAATCAATTGATCTTCTATCTCTCTTTAAGCGTTACTTCATTATTACGGTACCAACAAAAATTGATAAATATATCATTCAAACAAAAATATCGATATTGATATGATGTTTTAAGACCATTGTTCATCTTTAGGTCTTTGTAGATAAACAATTATTCAAGAAGATAGAATTAGTGGGGACCTGTCTAATTGTGGGATGGGTTTTTGGTCACCATCAAAATGAAAGGAGCCAAAGGCTCTTGAAACTAGTTGCTTTCATCTAATACTATTGCATAGTCAAAATAAACTACGAATATTAAGATTCATTAATCTAACTTCTGATAATGTTTCCAATTTTTTTATTTTTTTAAAAAGGTCGGTTTAATTTTTGTTGCTACAATTTGTTATATGTTATCTAGCTGTAATTTTGCATGGACCTCGAAAAACATGTAAATTGTTTTTTATATAAAAACATATTCGGAAAATATGTGTTGTGTATTGGTGAAAGAGTCCAAAGTGTCTATTATTAATGAAGTACTGTACCAAGAAAATAGTACCAAGAATAAACAATTAAATAAAATGGTCCCCATAACTCGATTTTAATGAGTGCATTGGTCAATTTTTGTAAAAAAACCATGTGTGCAACTTTGGGTTTACGAAACTATAGGCCTATCTAATAATTTATGCCGTTGAAAACATATCAAATTCCTATATCATCCGTAAGATTTAGACCAAACAACTTTGTTTATTATATTTATTTATTGTTTCAAATTCCTTACATATAATTATGTTTTTGAGTGAGAGTGATCAAAAGCTGTTCTATTACCACCAAAACTAATTCATTGTAAAACATACAATTCAAAGTTTATAAATTTAGTTTAGATTTTAGTGTTTCTTTTTTAGTTGCAACCAAAACTTCCTAACTTTTACAAGTCTTTCCGTTGGCTCTTTTCATAAATTTTAGTTTTTGTCTAAAAACAATTTGAGCGTAATTATGACATCATAAATACAGAAAAAAATATAAGAGAGGAAGACACTTTGACCTTTCCCTGAGCAAAAACCCAGACAAACCCTTTCTGTCTATCTATCTGATAATAATAAACCACACTCTTCTTCTTTACCTTCTCTTTTCTCTCTCTCTCTCCCTTTTGCTTTCCCTCAAAGGTCTCTCTCTCTTCTTTTTTTCCTCATCAATGGAAGAAAAAACCAAGAGTCATCACACTAACAAATACATCCCCAACTCCAAATCAAGAACTCCTCTTCTCCACAAGCCTCCTCCTTTTCACCATGTTCACACAAACCCTCTTCTTTTTCCTTCTTCTCCCCAACAAAATCTCAATCTTTTCTCCACTAGTATCCACTCTAGCTACTACTACTACTACTGCTTCTACTCTCAGTTTTACAACACTCTTCCACCTCCCCCTCTCCCTTTTCATCCTTCTCCTCCATTACTTCCTCTTCCTCCTCCTGACCAAAGATTCTTCAACTCAGTGTCCAAATCTCTCTCTCTTTCTCCAGGTGAGCACACCATCATCCTCTCTTTTCCCCCCTCTTTCTTGCATGTTTTTTAGTTCTTTTGTCTGAAGGGTTTCTCCAAGAACTATGTCCAGATTTTTTTTTTATATAGGACGAGGTTTTCAAGGCTATCTCTGTTTCCCACACTATTGATTAAATGTCAATATGGTCCTCCTCTCTTTTTACTACAATAATATCACTTTTTCTTGAATGTTCTTTAGTGTCTTAATGTCTGAAACGTTTTTTTTCTTATGTCTGAAACTTTTACCTAGAAAGAAACTCTCTGTCTGCTTACACACTGTACTGATTTAGTTGCATCTTTTGTGAAAAAACAAAATTAAAGTCTTATTTGACTTTGACTCACCCGTTTTGCTCTTCTTCACCATATTTTTATTTACAGTTGTGGAGAGAAAGCATCAGCAACAGCCTAAGGTTCAAGTTTCTGAACATAAAGTCAACAGTAGTAACATCAAAGTGAGTGACTCCACTCGAACAGGAGCAGCATTAGTGGTTGCTAAAAGACCTGACTCTGGTGGTCAAGATGGCTCTGTCATTTATCTTCTCGCCAACCATTTTCTTGTCAAGTTGGATCCTTCACAGAAGATTTACCATTACAACGTTGACATCTCTCCACACCCTTCAAAAGAAATTGCTCGGATGATCAAACAGAAGCTCGTGGAGACACAAGGGGATAGCTTCTCAGGTGCTGTTCCAGCTTTTGATGGTAGGCAAAACATTTACAGCTCTGTGGAGTTTCAAGAAGATAGGCTTGAGTTCTTTGTTAATCTCCCTATCCAACCCTGCAATACTTTGATTAAGAGCGGTGGTGACTTGCGTGAGAAGCTACCTCAGAAGAAGATTGATAAACTGTTTAGGGTTAATATGAGGCTTGTGTCCAAGTTTGATGGAAAGAAACAGAGGGAGGAAGGTGAAAGCTGGGCTCCTTTGCCTCAAGAATACATTCATGCTCTTGATGTGATATTGAGGGAGAATCCAACTGAGAAGTGTACATCTATTGGAAGATCTTTTTACTCTAGCTCTATGGGTGGATCCAAGGAGATTGGAGGAGGATCTGTTGGACTCAGAGGTTTTTTCCAGAGTCTTAGACAGACTCAACAAGGTTTAGCCCTAAACATGGATCTCTCAATCGCAGCATTCCATGAAAGCATTGGGGTCATAGCTTACTTGCAGAAGCGGCTTGAGTTTCTCAAGGATCTCTCTAGGAACAAAGGTAGAGAGCTGAGTTTGGAGGAAAGGAGAGAAGTAGAGAAAGCACTTAAGAACATAAGAGTCTTTGTTTGCCATAGAGCAACTGTTCAAAGGTACCGCATTTATGGGGTAACAGAGAAGATCACTGAGAGCTTATGGTTTCAGGATAGAGATGGGAAGCATTTAAGGGTTATGAGTTACTTTAAAGATCACTATAACTATGAGATTCAGTTCAAGAGCTTGCCATGTCTGCAGATTAGTAGGACAAGACCTTGTTACCTTCCTATGGAACTATGTATGATATGTGAAGGCCAAAAGTTTCTTGGGAAGCTTTCAGATGATCAAACTGCAAAGATTATGAGAATGGGCTGTCAAAGACCAAATGAAAGGAAAGATACTATTGATAAGGTCATGGCAGGACCGGTTGGTCCATCGAGGTAAATCAATCAAGTTTCTTTGTGTTATAAACATCAGTAAGGGTTTAATCTTTTGCTTATTATGTTTAACAGTGGGAACCAAACGAGAGAGTTCAACTTGGAGGTCTCCAGAGATATGACAATGCTGAAAGGAAGAGTACTTCAGCCTCCAAAGCTTAAACTTGACCGGCCAAGGAACCTTTTAGAAAGCAGAGCTTCTAAAGGGACTCAATGGGCTTTGATGAGTATTGGAGGCAGCTCAGATCAGAAATCTACCATTCCCAAGTTCATTAACGAGCTAACTCGAAAATGTGAGCACTTAGGAGTCTTCCTAAGCAAGAACACAACAAGCAGCACCTTCTTTGAACCATCACACATACTCAACAACATTTCTCTTCTGGAGTTGAAACTAAAGGAGATTCAAAGAGCTGCATCAAATAATCTACAGCTGATTATCTGTGTAATGGAGAGAAAGCATAAAGGGTATGGAGATCTAAAGCGGATAGCAGAGACAAGAATAGGCGTTGTGACACAGTGCTGCTTATACCCTAACATCACTAAGCTTAACTCTCAGTTTGTTTCAAACTTGGCTCTCAAGATAAACGCCAAGATTGGTGGCTCCATGACCGAGCTCTATAAATCCATACCTTCTCACATCCCGAGATTGTTTAGACTTGATGAGCCGGTGATCTTCATGGGAGCTGATGTGACGCATCCTCATCCGTTTGATGATTGTAGCCCTTCTGTAGCAGCTGTGGTCGGAAGCATAAACTGGCCAGAAGCTAACCGATATGTCTCGAGAATGCGGTCTCAGACTCACAGGCAAGAAATCATTCAAGATCTTGACGTGATGGTCAAGGAACTTCTTGAAGATTTCCACAAAGCCCTAAAGAAGCTTCCGAGACGGATCATATTTTTCAGAGACGGTGTGAGTGAGACACAGTTCAAGAAAGTCCTCCAAGAAGAGCTTCAAGCCATCAAAACCGCTTGTTCTAAGTTCCACGGTTACAATCCGACCATCACTTTCTCCGTGGTCCAGAAGAGACACCACACAAGGCTGTTCCGGTGCGATCCTGGCTGTCATGAGAACATCCCTCCAGGAACAGTGGTTGATACAGTGATAACACATCCGAAAGAGTTTGATTTCTATCTTTGTAGCCACTTGGGAGTGAAGGGCACGAGCAGGCCAACGCATTACCACATCCTTTGGGACGAAAACGAGTTTACTTCAGATGAGTTACAAAGACTTGTTTATAACTTGTGTTACACTTTCGTGAGGTGCACGAAACCTGTTTCTATCGTGCCACCGGCTTATTACGCTCACCTTGCTGCGTACAGAGGAAGGCTATACATCGAGAGAGCATCTGAAACTAATGGAGGTTCCATGAATCCGTCTTGTATCTCTAGAGTTGGTCCTCCCAAGACGATTCCATTACCTAGACTAAGTGATAATGTTAAGAATCTCATGTTTTACTGTTGAGTTATTAAAAAAGTGGATTTGGTTTACTTCGACACATGTTATTGTTAGTACCAGTACCATGCCACCTCCAATTATTGAACTTGAAAAAGCCCAAACAGCGAGTTCTACTTCTTTTTTACGTAACTCTTCCTAAAGGAAACAAAATAAATTTATCCCAACCAAAAGAAACTTTATGAATGTCAGCTTTTTTTTTTTTGGAACGTTTCAATCTTTCAATGATATCATCAACACCAAGACTTCAAACCATATAAATATAATCACATTCAATATCAAATCAAGACCAAAAATTCAACCAAGCACTCGGAAAACTATAAGAATTGTTATCTGTAGGGACTCAAATTATTGTCTTTTTTTCATTTAAGTTAAAGTGTCATGCTTTAAAAGAAACAATTATTTGTTGGAATTAAAACTGAAAATACCAAAATTAAATGCTCTGAAATAAATAAAGCTTTGGGAGTTTGGAAAGGTGAAAGTTCCAAAACAAGAGAAAGGACAAAAAGGAAAAGAGTGGGGAAAATGAATACTCTGCAAAGTTGGAAGAAAGTGAAGTTAATGAATGGGCAGAGAGTAGCAGGAGCAGAAGAAGCTATAACAAAAAAAATGATACTATTAATTTTTCCAAACACTAACAGCAGAAAGGACCAAAGACAGAACACATCATTTTTATAACACTGAAAAAAAATTAAAGAGGGGGAGAACAAAAAAGAGGAATATGAAGTCTGTGTTTATGAGTTGTCACAAAATATGTAAATGGGAAAGAAAAAGAAAAAGAATAAGAAAAATGTATACATCTTTTTGGGTTTATTTTCATCCTATCTAGTTCTTGGGAACTTAAATCCTTCAGACAAATGAGAGAAATAGTACCAACCAATCTGTCTGAGTTATCTCTCTCTCTCTCTCTCTCTCTCTCTCTCTCTCTCTCTCTCTCTCTCTCTCTCTCTCTCTCTCTCTCTCTCTCTCTCTCTCTCTCTCTCTCTCTTTTTTTTAATTAAATGGTGTTATATTGGAGGTTATGTCGATACGAGTAATCGTATACAGTTGAATGGTACTTGCTTTTTGAAGCTATGTCTATATACGTGTAATCGTATACAGTTGTTGCTTTGTAAATTATATTTCCTCACGTAATATAAGTAGTTTTAATTTTTTATTTATTTTAAAATGTTAATAGTTTTCACATTTATAGATATTTTATATTTATTGGATATAACATGACTAATAAAATTATATAGTTTTTTAATGATTTGTTCAACTATATCTAATCTATTTATTAAAAGATATTTTAAATAATATCTTTTTTTCATTTTTGTGTGTTTTAGATAAAATTATCTATATTGTAAAACAAAAGGAGTACATTCAAATTAACTATTAAGTAACTTTCAACATTTTCAACTATTTTGGTTGAAGTTAACCAAAATAACATTTTACCAAACTGCAACACATCTCGAATAAACTGGCTATGTGTTGTCAAATCTTTTGTTCTTGTCTAATCAGGTAAGTTAGACACAAAGATGTATCTCTAAGTTAATCACCATATATGGATTTGAAGAGTTAAAAACCAAGGCTATAACCAAGTATTAGTGGTCAAGTGATACATAGCGTCAATGATCTTAAGTTCGTGGGTTCGAATCCGTTGTCCTCAGATTATCATAGTGTGTGATCAGACGATAAAGGTATCTAATTCTCCTTGCAAACAACTGAATCTGACTGACACTGATAAAAAAACAACCTTAAAATTAGTCGGTTAAATCACGATTTGCCGGATATCTTGATTCAACAAAAGAAAGACTATAATCTGAAAACAAATATTCCTTTTTGATAAATCATGTGAAGTCAAATATCAAAAGATTTATCATTTGAAATATTCATATCATTCTCTATTTTCAATTTCATTTTTATTTTAAAAAAAATATTGTGAAAATTTCTTAATCACTAGACTACACACGAAATATTCTTTAACTTTTGTTTTTGAGATTCATGAATACCAGTAAATACAAAAGAAAAAATGGAGCCAACATAATAGGTAAGCAGTTTTTGTGGCCAGAGAAACAGAATCATTGCGTGTCGTCTGTAAATAAAATATCCCATCAAGCATTCAAGCTACATGATCCAATCCATCATGGTCAACTTCACACTATGATCCAATAGTTCACATTGGACATTATTGTTCCCCCAAAACTCTGGTGCTAGATTTATGTATTAACTAGCTAGGTTCACACCTATTAGTCCACTCCACACTGGTCGTGTTGTGCAAATTTCAGTCTCTTATGAAAAATATTAATCTGCTGGGTTGAGTCAGCCCAACGATCCACTCATGTTCATAGTGTTAGCTTGATGTGCCATCAGGCCAATATGCTGCGCCTATGATACGTTATTGGTTATAGATATTTCGTTTTCAAAATAAAAATCCTCACTCAGAACATTTCGACTTCTCATAGTCTCACCACCTCTTCTGTGACATCTTAGTTAACGTTTTCATAAGTGTTTTTTCAACATCTAACTCCAGTGATTACTTCTCATCTAGACTTGTGGATGTTTCTAGAAGGAACCTGATCACTGTCTTCTCCACCAGATGCATCATAGTTAAGCCATCACTTGTAGACCTTGACAATGGCATCATCATGGATTGTTTGTTGTTCTCTCTGTTGACTCATCTGACCAACAGCTGAAGAAAACCCATTGAGCTGCGCTGAATCCTCAGCTTCGGACGAAACTCTAAAAGGGTGAATGTCATGTGTGTCTAAGCTGCTCTCTGGTGAAGATGTAACCATAACACCACCTGACCCTGACATTTCTCGGCTTGTCTGAAACGCGCTTCTTGCTTCTAGCTGGAGAGGAGCTAGCCCTGAGGTAGTTGATGTCTCCATAGCTGCTCTTGTATGAACATTCATTAGCGGTTCTAGAGGCAAGAACAAGCCCCAAAAGGAACAAATATTCCAGTTGACCATTGCATTATGAGCTGCAAGAACAAGCCCCAAAAGGAACAAAAAAAAAGTCTCTGCCGGTTAATAATTATACATCATGAGCATTCTTATTGCAGAGAGAGAAACAGAAAGATCAACGAAACCTACCAAAAAAAATAGCTGATACCATAAGACTGAAGAACTTTCTGTAATTCCGCTTGCCAATGCAGTTGTTTAGCCACACAAGTCCATAAGCAAAAGAAGATAAGAAATCTAAAGTAGAATGAAGGGGCTGTAAAAAAATCAAGAAACTATCAGCCAAATCCTTTTAATACCCTGCAGTGATGATCAAAACTGCAATGCTTGCTGTAATTGAAGACCTGTGAAAGTAAATACATATTAGTTCTCAGCATATGCTGAGCTTCCTTAACTACAAAACTCTCAAACCAGTCAAAAGAGATTAGTAATCAACAAGTTTGGATTTCAAATGTTTACCACACCGCAACTTCACACAGACTGCAATAAAACATCCCATCCTTGCTCATCTGCTGCTCAGAAGATTCGCATCTTCCACTGCAACAACTACAAAACAATGCACATGTGCTGTCATGAGACTTAGCCCCACCTGTAGCTGATCCAGAACCATTTTTCGTATCTTTTGATTGAGGAAATTTCCCGTATTCAGGCACTTTTTGGACCGGAAAACTCCACGGTCTGCAGGATCTGATGCCGCACACCATATGTACAGTCCAACCACACATGTAATCTGGAAAGAAAATGTTACTGACTTCAAGTAAATCTCTGACAGTACCAACCCATCCAAAAAGGGAATGATAATACACATTTTTCAAAGATACATAAGAGATGAAAGTAAGATGGATGTAATGATACCACATTGTTTATTGATCCATGGGCAGGAAATGAGAAATTTTAGCTTACCAGAGGAGTGTATATACCCATTGCAATGTACTGATGAATCTTGCTCCCAACAAAAGGAGCAAAGAAGACGTAGAAAGCAAACCCAAGAGCCAAGAACACAGCAACAGCCACCACCTACCCATAAAACTTTCACCTCAAAATCAAAAACCCTCCAAATAAATTTCAGACATAGTTACCTGAAGAGGATGGTAAGGAAGTTGTCATCCATGTTTCCTCATTTTCCTCAGAAGTATTAATATGGAATTCTCCGACACAAAAAAATAAAATAAATGATAAATAAAAAAAGTTGAAAAAGTTCTCCAACAGTGAACTGCAAGAACCGTATAACAGTAAATCCACATGTTTGTCAGTTAATGCTCAGTTATTCTTTTACAATTAAAATTTAGATACATAACTAATTGAAATTAAAATTACTAATATTTTTATTAATAAAAATTTCAAATTAGTATCTCCATCGTTCTAGGTAGGGGTGGGACGGACCGGATATCCGAGGTATTTTAGGATATCCGGATCCGGATCCGGATTCGCCGGATCCGTGATTTTAGTATCTGGATCCGGATCCGCGTCTTTCGAGTATCCGGACTTCGGATATCCGTCTAGATATTGTGATACCCGCGGATACCCGGATTCGGATCCGGATCCGTAAAAATAATTAAAAATATATAAAAAATATTTTAAAAATATAAAAAAATAAAAAATAAAACAGAAATTAAATATTTATACAAAATTTATGAATATATATATGACATATAATATTAGTAAAATTTAAATATAATATTAAAAAAATATTTTATGTATAAATACTAATATATCAAATATAATTATTAATAAAATTATTAATAAAATTAAAAAATTTATATATTTTAAAAACACGAATCCGGATCCGGATATCCGGACTTAAAAATTAAGATATCCGAATTTGGATCCGGTTTGGACGGATCTAAAATTTTACTATCCGGATTCGGATCCGGGCACTCCGGATATCCTATTTTCGAAGCAGATCCGGGACGGATCACGGATCGAATCTGGATCCCGGATAATACGTTCCAGGCCTAGTTCTAGGTGCTCTTAAAGTCGGTTTCGTTTAAATTGGTAGTTTATTAAAAACCGAACCAAAAATGAATTTACAAGACTCGGTTCAAGTTTCAATTAAACCGAAAAATAACGATCAGACTCTCGTCTTCCCTCCAAAAACAGAGCAACTCTTTATTTAATAAAGAAAGATCATCTCTCCACTACCATCTCCTTCATATTATTCTTAAATGGAGTCCTCTCGCTTCTCCTCCAAGAAACCTCTCCGAGTCAACGACCTCTACGCCGAGTGGTCAAAAAACCTAACCGGATACTGCCTCCCTCTCCTCGGCGAATCCATTTACTTCGACCCTCGTGCCGTCGATCCCACCACCGACGTAGATAACATTATAAAATACCTGTCTCGGCACTACGAAACCCTAAGCGCCTCTTCCGACAACGACACTATCCGTCACATCCTCTTCCCCTCCGGGAACGAGACACAGCTTTTCTTCATCGGCGACATCCATCCTTCTCTCTTCACTTGTCTCCTCCGATCTTTAATCGATTCTGGAAAGATTGAACCAGCGAGAGAGCAGGTGAGAATAATTGATCAGATCGAGCGTGACGTGATGCTTAGTGTCAGTGACCTAGTGGAACAGATGAGTACAGCACAGATCCGTTTCGTAGCTCGTGTGTCGAAGAACTGGGTGGCGACGGAGGAAGCTTCTTCGGTGACGGCGGTTGATGAGGCGGCGGAGGAAGAGAAGGAGGAGCTTGTGAGAATCTTCGTCGCTGCAAATGATTTGAGGAAGCGTGTGCTCCAAGATATCTTCAAAGCTACCACAGGGATTCAAGCCGCTCTGTTTCTTGAAAGTTTATGCCAGTTTCTTGCTGGGTTTAAAGATCAGGTTCTTCTTCTTCTCCAGTGTAGAAACTTTCCTAAAATAGATTTCACTAGAAAATAGGTTTCAGCTGCATATTTAATGAAATTTTCTCCAATGTAGAAACTTTCCTAAAATAGATTTCACTGGAAAATAGGTTTTACTAATTTGAGTTTCTGCCAGTTTCTTGCTGGGTTTAAAGATCAGTTTCTTCTTCTTCTCCAATGTAGAAACTTTCCTAAAATAGATTTCACTAGAAAATAGGTTTTACTAATTTGAGTTTCTGCCAGTTTCTTGCTGGGTTTAAAGATCAGTTTCTTCTTCTTCTTCTCCAGTGTAAAAACTTTCCTAAAATAGACTTCACTAGAAAATAGGTTTCAGCTGCATATTTAATGAAATTTTCTCCAATGTAGAAACTTTCCTAAAATAGGTTTTACTAATTTGAGTTTCTGCAGCATACACCTGAACCGTCTGTATCACATGAGATGAGAGACTTGGAGCAGCATACAACTGAAGCAGATGAATCACAAAACCGAACTCTTTGGATAGGAGCCTTGACAGACAAGATGGACATAGAGTTCCTCTACCGTTGTTTCGCGGAAACAGGAGCGGTTGTTTCTGTTCGTGTCCCTACTCACAAGGGAACCGGTAAACGCATAGGGTTCGGTTTTATCGAGTTTATATCTCCCGAAGCTGCGGAACGAGCTTTACAAACGTACAACGAGGCCTTAGTCCCGGACATAGATCCCCCTCGGAGGTTTAAACTGATGTGGACAAGGAAGAAGACTACTAGTGACTCCATATTCGTTGGTGATCTGGCCGATGATGTTACGGATCACATGCTACTAAAGACGTTCACGGACCATGGTTACAGTTCAGCTATATCAGCAACGGTTTCCACTGACAAAGCCACTGGGCGTAGCAGAGGATATGGTTTTGTTAGATTTTCAGATCAAGCCCAAATGTTGCTTGCTATGGAGCTTATGAACGGTGTTGAGTGTTCAAATAGGCCTATGAGAATTGGTCCTACACGTCGAAACTAAACTGAACTCTTCTTCTTGATACTTTGAGTCATATGGTCTTGCAGCTAGGAACTTAAGTTCTCTAGCTTATGTTTCCTTCTTAGCACTTTGGATTTTGATAATAAAAAGAGTGTGATCTTGTTTTTGTAACTTTAAATGATGAATAATAAAGAAGAGTTTTTTTTTGCATTTTAAGATATAAGTGAAGAAGAAAGAGGCTTAGTAGAATTTTCTCTACACAATCGTCAAAATGGTTAAGTAGAATCATCAGACAACTTTTTTGAACATTCAAGTGACAACTTACTCAGAGAGTGCACTTAAAAAGAGGGATCCAGAAGACCAGAACCCATGACCAAAATGAAAATTTGGATATGTATTTAAACACTGGGCCCTTAGGATCTAAGTGCATCACATCACATATATAGAAATCTTCTATACTGGTTCAAGCATAGTGGGAAAGATCTCCGGACAACAAGATTGTTCCAGGCATTACAAATTCAGAGCTGGGTCAAAGAAGAAGAAGAAGCACGATAAGAACTCTTGCCAAAGACGTAGTTAAGATTTTGAGGAGAGTCGTTGCATATATACACAATGGGAGTGTCATGAAACTGTCTCCAGAACAGCAACAACAGTTCAAGAAACAACTCTAACAAGACAGTGCCTTCTTATTACTCAGGAACATAAAAATCGAACCTGACATCCACAGAACCATCAAGCGTACCTTTGTACTCCGCGTTGGTTATGGACCCAACCTGGTCCAGTTCTTGATACTCTGCTTTCACCCTCCTAACAGGCACCGTGACCGAGTAAAGAGTCCCAAGGTCACCGTCAGTAGCTACATTAAGCTGAAACTTCTCCTCCCACTCTATCGTGAACAATGTTGTTAACAATCTTCCTTTTAGCTTCGTCGCTAACCGCACACCTGTCCGAGAAGAGAATCATGTTGAGCCGCTGCTTTGCGATTATCGCGTTGGAGCTTCTCCTCGACGCGTGGGAAGGGAATATGATCTTCCACGGTGGAAGAAACTCATGTTGATGGCGTTCAAGAGAAAGCTCTCTATGAGTGAAATCAACCTGCAACATCAGACTAGATGCATTTGGAGACAGTAGGAGGTTATGCGCATGTAGACCCCTAAGACAAGGTCCATACTCCATAGTCCATACCATGTATTCTCGGACGAAGCTCAAACCATGTTATTTTGAACTCGTCCCAAGACACGAACTGAACCAATAACCTCCAAGATTCAAACAAAGTATAATCCTATGGTTTTAATCAACTCATTGTTGGTTTTATAAGGCCATGTTTATCCAAAGTCTTTTAGATGGGGTTCTTAACTTATAATTTCATGTTTTTTTTTTTTTTTAATTTTCCTGTTAAGAGACGTCGGCCATGTTTATCCACGGTCTCTTAGGCGGGGTTCTTAACATATAATTTCACGTTTTTTTTTTTTTTTTTAATTTTTCAGTTAAGAGACGTCTCTTAGGGCATGTTTATTGGAGGTCTCTTAACATGGGGTTCTTAGCTTTTCTAAGAGACGTATCTTAACTTTAACTAAGAAAACTTAAGAATCGTCTCTTAAATAAGAGACCTAAGAGACGTCTCTTAACGAAAAAATTAAAGAAAAAAAAAAAAAAAAACGTGAAATTATAAGTTAAGAACCCCGCCTAAGAGACCGTGGATAAACATGGCATTAGGTCTCTTATTTAAGAGACGGTTCTTAAGATTTTTTAGTTAAAATTAAGAAACGTCTCTTAGAAAAGCTAAGAACCCCATGCTAAGAGCTCTTATTTAAGAGACGGTTAAGTTATCTTAGTTAAAAATTAGGAAACATCTCTTAGAAAAAATAAAAACTCTTGCTAAGAGACCTGCAATAAACATGACAAAACATGAGCGCACAACTTCCTCGTATATCTAACAGAAGACCGGTTCAGCTCTCAGTAAATTCAAGGTCCATCAACAAGCAATTCTAGGAACATAAATCGTTTCACTGAAAATTAAAACGCTGTCGTTTCTTTGCAGACTAAAACGCTGTCATTTCGTTAAAGGTGAAACGTGGTCATATGATTGTATATTGATGACGAGGAGAGATATTTATAATACAAAAGTTTTGCTAACTCTACACTGGAATTGAAACTCATAGTTCCTATAGAATAGGAATAGGAGCGAGCAAAATATCTATAAATTATTGATTCGATTTTTTATTCGTTTTGATTCAAATTAAAAAATTCGGATATCCACATCTTTATGGAGTAAAGCGAATACTAAAATCTAATATCCATAAAAACTAAAGCAAATCACAAATATTAATATTTTCATGACCAAATATCCAATCCGATTTGTTATATGCATATATACAACATAGTAAATGTAAGTATTTCAAAAAAGTATATAAACAAATTTATGTTGTTTAAGTATATGACATTCCTGAAGCGGAAACATGTATAGGACATTCCTAGAATACACTCATTTAAATATATGTTAATATCTTTTTTCAATGTTAAAAAAAGTATTCTTCCGTTTTTTAAGATGTTTTGGAATATTTATGTTGTTTCAATATAAGATGTTTTGAGATTATTAGGTTAATTTTAATTTTTTTTAAACTGTTCAACTAATTAAATTTTACATTATTTTTTTATAATTAGTTAAATGATTTTAAAATTATATTAAAAGTATTTTTAGAAGAAAATGTTATATTTTTTGTAGAATAAATCAAAACATCATATATTTTGAATATATTTTGAAACTAAGAGAGTATTATATTTTTCTATTATAAGTTAAAGGATTTTTTTGGTGCTATAAAAGGTTGGTTCATTGGTTAATTGAATTGTGTCATGAGTGTCATTTTCGAGAAGAAAACAAACGTGGTGGAAGTCGTATAAGAATAAGAATCATGGATTCGCAATTTTTTTTCTCTTTCATATTGGTAATCATGATTCAGAGTTTTTTTGAAAAAAAGAATGGAATATTATTTTGTAATGTTAAACGTGCATGATGAAGATCATATAGTATATGCTAATTAAGAGAAATTTTAACTCCGTTATCTTTTAAAAAAAAACTTAACTGCGGTATATTCCATAAAATTGCAAGATAGAATTCAAAGTTCAAGGTGCAAGTGCAACGCTCCAGACGGTTGTTGCCACCTGACTTGTGTAACTTTATGACTCCATCTCGCACTATGGCACCGCTTTTGTAGATGTTGACTGATCTGATTAATTAATACTTTCGCATAGCCATCTAAATAGTTGTTTGATTCTCTAACTATTCTTTTGTAGACAATTCTCTAATTATTTAAGTGGTAAGAGCTGTATTATTTGTTTGTGTTTGTTTTTATGGTTGGTATCCTTTTCTCTACAGGTTTACAGTTTTTAACATTACAATATGAAACTAACAATTTAAATGTAGCACCATATTACCTTTTCACAGAAAAAAATAACAAAAAGTTTTTACATGTGCAAGCACCGATCGTTAATCGTAAACAGTTCTTGATTAGTTAGGGAAGCAAGCACCTAACTAGGGTATGGTAACCATACATTAGATAACCCTAGATTTCTGATAAATTACGTAAAATATTTTAGGACAATTACCTCAATACCCTAATTGAAAGTAATATTTAAAATGCATATAACTTGATTATAGATAGATTACTACATATTTTTTGCTTTGAATTTCCGAAATTGTCCATATTTCATCTCTCTTCTTTCTTACTCTTTTTTTATACTCTTTTTTTTCACTCTCTTTCATCTAACATTTTTTTTTTCTGTTTCCTCTTACACTCACTTTTTCTTCCTAATTCCCATCCCTTTCCTCCATTCTCTTTTCTCTACAAATTTCTTTTCTAAGACAACACTCTATTTTTGTTTTTTTTTAAAAGAGAAAAAAAAAGATAACACTCTATTCTCTTTTACTTGTCTCATTTTTCATAATCCAGTATTTAACATTTTAATTTTTATCAATAGTTTTAGAATTTAATATCAATAGGTGATATTCAGTTTTTGATTGACTAATAAAAAGTTAAAAAAAAATTATTTGTTCTTTATTTTCGGTAAATTTATAAAAATTTCGATAAATCAGTTACTTGGTTCATTTGGAGCTCATAAACTAAACTTATAACTTTGTGATTATACTATTGATGTTCTCAGAATTAAAAGATCACCATCTATTTTTTTAAAGCTTCAGCGACACCAATGTGTCACTCTTGCGTGTACGCGCAAATGATTCTCGACGTAGATGCTAGCGTTCTGATAGCACCGAAAGCGATAGACCAGACCCATAAATGGTAAAGGAAAATATTGTAATCTGAATGTGTAAACTAACACTCAATTCTCTGGTTATATGCATAAATGATGATTTCCCAAAAAGTTACATGCACACACAATAGTTTAGATGGACAAGGTTGAATTTAAATCACGAATCTACAACACACTGAGATTACAGCTGTATAGGTATGTTGGTAGCGTATTAGCGTGTGGTACATATGTTAAATGTTTCCAACAATTATATTCTAATGGCTAAGACATCACACATTAAAACGTTCAATGATTCTGAAGATTTGTTTTGATTGAGTGCTATTTGAAGGACTGCAATTATGGGAATATAAATAAGGAATATAAATATGGTTATAAAATGATCATGAGGATCGAGAAATTCCACGTGGCCAGTTAGTGGTTTGTGGATTACATTACATTGGCTAGATTCTTGTCATATCCAAGAAGGACAACACGCAGGAATCAACACTTAATTACTTTCTAACTATTTTTTCAATCATATATTAAATATATTACGTTTTAAATTATACTTCATTTTCGTAAGAAAAACCAAACTATTCTTTGTCAACACTATTATTCTGTGTGTTTTAAGCATAAATTAATCAATTCATCACCTGCCATAATTTGGTTTAATTAGTTTCTGGCTATTTATTCAATCAGAATTATTTATCAAGTTTTTTTATGCTTCATTTTTTGTAAGGAAAACCAAATTACGCCTTTTTGAATTTACTCGTCTCATTAAAAATTATTGTTGAGATTTGTAAGTAAGAGTTTCCCATTTCTACAAATAAAAAAAAGAACAAAGAAAAAAAATCGATTCTCGTAATTGGTCTCATAAAATTGCAAATCGAACAGAGCATGTGATATAACTGTAAACAACTCCCAATGCATGTTAACACAAAGGAAAATTAAAAAGAATAACTTTGTAATAACTGTTAAAAAAGTTGGAGTATTACACAAAGTCTAATAAAAAAGTATAACTTTGAAATAAAGCAAACAACTCCCATGCATCTCTACACAAAGTAAGTTTTTAAAGTTTCACCTTTAAAAAATTACAAAATAAAGGTTTGTAACAAAAAGGTCTGTAAAGGACGTGAGTACAAAAAAAAGAGTAAATATTGATCATTCGACTCCAAAAATAAGAGGCGTAAGTAGATATTTTTTTAATTGTCGATTTTACAGCTGACAATTTTTATTTCTGATTATATTATATCTCTTATATAAATACTTTTTTATTAATTTATAAAAATTCTGTTTTTTTTTTGAAAATTATATTATTTTTTATTTGTATATAATATTATATTAAAAATTTATAACTTGATACAGTTTGATGTAATACTTTTTATTTGTATATAATATTATAATAAAAATTTATAACTTGATGCAGTTTGATGTAATTGTATTATTCAGTTACTTTTTTGTTAATTTATTTTGAAATGAAACATTATACTAAAAAAATTAATTGTCAATATATAAATATAGATTCGGTTAGATAAACTTTGGAATTGAATTATTTAATTTAAATTTATTTTAAATACAGTTATCCATGTTTTCAAAGAATATCAAAAGTAATTTAGTTTTAATAATATAGATAATAATTTCTTCTAGACTCTTTTTTTTTTACTCTTCTCTCTCATGAATTATTTTTAATTTTCGCAATTGGACAAATATTTATAATAAAAAATTACTAAAGAGAAAGAGACACGGAGCCTGATCGGTGTTTGATGAGACACTGACAGAACTTTAACGGGATTCTTCAAAAGTTCTCCTCTTCTCTTTTCTTTTTTTTTCTTCCAATCGCAAACAAACCCTAGCTTGCTTTCTCTTTCTCTCTTATCTCTCAAGATTTTTAACATGAATAATTGTGAAAATCCCGATCAGAGCAACGACGACTCAACTTGGAGAGAAGTCACAGCTTCAGATTCTGACTTCTTCGACAGAGACACTTCTAACATCTTCTCTGACTTCGGCTGGAACCTCCACGCTTCCTCCTCTGATCATCTTCACAATCTCCCTTTCGGTTCCACTCTAACACAAACCTCCTCTCCTGGTCTACCTTCTTCCCTCACCACCGCCGCAACGCCTGACCCCATTCAAACCTCCTCCTCTGCCGCCGCCGCCGTCCTTACAAAGGTTTCAACTAACTCTAGTTCAAGTGAGGATCCAACGGAGAACTCTGCCGCGAAAACACCGTGAGTTTCTTTTCTTTTATCCTCATATGCGATGAGACGAGAAACACGTGGGGTCTTTCTTTTTTTTCTTTTGCAGGGTCCGATCGTAATTTACTCAGGGAGGATTCTTAACTTGGGGCCAAAGCCATCAAAACGAATAAAAATACACTCTTTTTATTGTTCTATGAAAAAATTGAGGATGCATCGATTCGTGCGTATAAAAACAATTTAGCAGAGTGTTGATGAATCTTCGGTTACAGTTTAGAGATGGGGAAAAAATGATGATGAACACTGCAGCGCCGCTATTGCGGCTGTGTGATGTTAGCGTGCACTCTACATAGATCTCCTTTTTGCTCATCCTCCTCGTCTTTTCTTTTAGTATTAAACTAATGTTATTAGGTCAAAAGTATCTCACGTTTTAATGATGTTATCTAGACAAAACCCTGAATATTTTAAAATCTTGTCTCTTAGGCTAATTCATGTGTAGGGTTTTGGAGTTCACGATCCAAGAACACTAAATGAGTGCAGATGAGTATGGTTTTACATCGTTATAGTAATTTAAAATGGATGATGCTCGTGAGTCTGCGTTTTAAGCTCAAGCTATACTTGAGCGTTAGTTAATTAATGAAACAAAAAAGTTAATGAAAGTATTACTATTAAGGTTGACTGTGGTGGCATTAGCATTACATAATCAATTTTTTTGAAGGATTGATTGGTTATTCTGCTGTATGGTGATATATTGATGATCTTTTGATGATTTTTTTTTAGAAAGAAGGAGAAAAAGGAAGCGCAAAAGCGAATCAAGCAACAAAGATTTGCATTCATGACCAAGAGTGATGTGGATAATCTTGAAGATGGATATAGATGGCGTAAATATGGACAGAAAGCTGTCAAGAATAGTTCATTCCCAAGGTTTCCTAGCTATCATCACTTTCTTCTCATTATCTTAACTTAACTTCTCTAGCCATTGAGTTTTAGTTATATACTATATCATATTTCTAAAGGAAAACTACATATATATACATATTACCAAACAGTTTTTTACTGCTGTTGTATGTAGGAGCTACTATAGATGCACGAACAGCAGATGCACGGTGAAGAAGAGAGTGGAACGATCATCTGAAGATCCATCGATAGTGATCACAACATACGAAGGACAACATTGCCACCAAACCGTTGGATTCCCTCGAGGTGGCATCCTCACAGCTCATGACCCTCTTTATTTCACATCCCATCATCATCTCCCTCCTCCATTGTCAAATCCTCATTATTACCAAGAACTCCTTCATCAACTTCACAGAGAAAATACTTCTTCACCGCAATTACCACCATCTACTACTGATGATGGACATGCTGAGTCGTCTATTAATCCATCAGAAGAAGGCTTACTTGGTGATATTGTGCCTCAAACCATGCGCAATCCTTGAGGTAAATCACATAGATATTTGACTTTGTTAATTAGTGTTCACTATAAATAGATAAAATAGTATTTCTTTTGGTTTCCAAGGGTTTAAAACTTTTAATGGAGCACAAAGGCATAAAAGGGTTACTTTTTCTAGTCCGAAACTCAAAACCCAAATCAAGAGATATCTTAAGTGGGAAAAAATCACAATCTTATTTAGTGATGTAGATGTACTGATGAATATATATGAGAATCAATATCATGTTAGTCTAATCACTGCTGCACCATCATCTCTCTTTTGGAATAATTTAGATCACTTGATATATATGTCGGCCAGTCCCTTTTCAGAACATATAAAAGTTGGATGATGCATGTATACTAAGTGGATGGTTGCCTCTCTCTCTCTCTCTCTCTCTCTCTCTCTCTCTCTCTCTCTCTCTCTCTCTCTCTCTCTCTCTCTCTCTCTCTCTCTCTCTCTCTCTCTCTCTCTCTCTCTCTCTCTCTCTCTTTGTATATTTATCTTCATAACACATGTTAATTATTATTTAGAAGTGATTCAATTAGGATCAAGCACCGTTTGTATAGTGCTTTTTTTCTTACTCCTCCTGCTCTGAGGCATATATATAGGCTTACTTATGTAAGGTAGAAGTGAACCCGAAATGGGTCAGCATGGTTATAGAAATGTCAACAAAATTTTAATAACTCTGATCTTGAATCCTTTTTTCAGTTATGTAACTCTTAAGAGCATGATTAACCCAGCACCCCATATAAGGTAGAACTGAACCCGAAATGGGTCGGCATGGTTATAGAAATGTCAACAAAATTTTAATAACTCTCATCTTGAATCCTTTTTTTAGTTATGTATAACTCTTAAGAGCATGATTAACTCAGCACCCCATATGGGGTGCTTAAATTTTTTTTTTTTATTTAAAAAAAAGAAAGAAATAAACCAATCGCCGGTCACCACGTGTTAGTGGGGTCCGCAAACAGTAGAAGAAACACAGAAAATGGAGTGATTATTTTGAAATTTTTGGCAATGGTTCTTCTTAATTGGTGGGCCCCCTCCTATAAAAACTCTCTCTAAGCAACCCTTAGACCATGATTATAGGTGTATCTTAGGTGGGTTCTTAGAGGAAGGGGACCCACAAAACTTAAGATACACCTCTTAAGGGCATCTTTATCCCAAAACTCCCAAAAGGGGGTTCTTATTTTTTTTTTTCTTTTTCTTTTTTGATTTAAAAAATAATAATAATAATAATAATAAAAAGTTAAACCAATCGCGGGCTGCCACGTGTCAGTGGGACCCACGAACAGTGTAAGAAACTATCAAAAACAGTTTCTTAATTAGGAATTTTAGGAGGTGGTTCTTGCACTGTTCACGGGCTCCACATGTCAGTGAGATCCGCAAACAGTGCAAGAACCCCTCTTAAGAGCCTTGGATAAAGATGCTCTAAAAACTCTTAGTTAAGAGTTGTATCTTGTACTGTTCGCAGGCCCCACTGATACGTGGTGACCCGTGATTGTTTTTTTTTATTTTATTTTTTAAAAAAAAAACAGAAAAAAAAAGATAAGAGAACTAAGGACTACCACTAAAGTTCCATTGATAATCATGGCCTTAAGCTCCCCCACTAATGTTGCTCTAATATTGTGTATTCATTATTCACGTCAACTTAATTGCATGTATAAATAAATGTCCTAGTGCATACCTTTATTCTATGTACATGTATGCATGAGGCGCCGCATATATATGGTATAAGTTCCGAGGGAACTGTGTTTGGTCACAGGAATAAATGCTTTCTATTTTAGCTAAAGACAGCCAAGAAAGTATATATATGAGCATCTTAGCTCCACGAGTAAAACCTTTTTAAGTACTTGCAATATTGACGTGGAACATTTGTTATAAGAAGTTAGAAAAATTAACCACATGACAAAATTATACATTATTCACAATAACAGAAAACGAATATATTACATAATATCAAAAGGGAATGTGTGCATGTATATTTTATTATTTTGACAGAAAAAATGACATACAAACATGTCTGCCTCGTTGGATATAATCTCCCAGGTACCATCAGCAAATCATCATATCTTTGGAAAAAAAAAGCTATGGAGGTGCTAACTCAATGTGGAGATATTGCATACCGGAGAACAATAGGGCCGCAACGGGTTGTAAGCATAGATCTATTTATATTATTTCAATTTTGATCAAAGGCGTCTCACCACCACTAAGATTGCAATGTCTTAAGATATATACATAGTACATATACATGAATGTATATACTATAATTTTGATGTAATTCAAGTTTAATATATCTACCGACTTGTGTGTGCACTTAAAGAAATCATGGAGGATTTTCGGATAATATTTTTGCTAATCTTTTTTGAGTTCTTACAATAATTTTAGACTTTTATCTTTGTACTTTAGGTGATATATAGTTTACTTTTACCATCTAGGGGCTTTTACAATATATAGACTTTTGTTTTTCTTAGATTTCTTCAAAAATATGTAGAAAATTACCGACCCGATGCAATGCAAATTTTTTAATCTTCGTCAAAAATCGAAGAACATTTCTAACGAATTTTCAATGCTTTTTTATATGCCATTTTTTAAGTCTCGTCAAGATTTTTTGAAAAATTCTCGACAAATTTTTTCTGTCAGAAATTTCTCAACAAAATTTCTTATTTTTTTGTAGTCCAATTTCAGACTATAAGTGCATCCATATCTACGTTAAAGAAAACGGATTGCAACTCTCTATCTTGAATTATCACCAATTCAAATTGGTGAATCAAATTTGAGCAACACAATTCATTAGAGTTATTAAAATAAACTATTTTGGCAATCCAAGATTTTTTTGTATATAACCTGTACGAATTAATATTTCAGCCGTAACGCTATCTATGATTTGGGTTGTGAAAAGATCATCCGCACGTTGGACAATCCACAGTTCTAAAGAATGTTAAAATCGTCAGTCTTCACCCAGAATATATATTTTTGATTAAATTTTAATTGATTAATCAAAAAATGATTGGGAATTTACAAAATTACAAATGGGAAAACACTATAGAGCTATAAAGCTATGAATCTTAAAGGCCATATGAAGAATAAATGTATGGAGAATAAATTATTTCTTCAAACAAACTGCCCGGAAAATTAATTCACTACATCTATGATAAGAAACATTCAAAATTGGCAGTTTCAATTGCACCGTACTAAAATCTACAATAAATTGACATTTATAACAACAAGAAATGCAGATTTTATAATCAAACTTCAAATACTGTGTAAATACATCAAAATTTTCTATCAAAAGAGCTTACATGTGTCCGCATGTTTACAATGCTTATACACCCACAGAATAGAACAAGGTCTGTGGATCACACAGTAAACCACTTATAAACTCAAACGCACATATATATTGCAAAAACTTAACGCCCAACAAAGTTTCCATGGGTTTGGGAGTACAAGACAACCCAAAAGCAACCAACGTTCGGAAAATGTTTGAAAGTGAATTTCATTTTTGATAAAAGTGTGTTTCATTGAAAAGCTGAGGCACCGACTTACACCAGCTCTCCTTACAAGAATATCCGGACAAATATATAAGTAGAAAATTACTTTAAAGATTAGGAAATAATAAAATAAAGCAGTACTACTTTGGTGTGTAAATGTCTGTTGTGTTTGGCACATCACACGTTGTCGTAGCATCGGCAAAGATTGTGTTCAGCACATGGCTCAGTCCCAAGTGTCTGAGTTTTTTTTTTCCTTTCTCTTTTTGTTACCGTTAGTTCTTGTCTTTTTTTGGTATTGTCTTCGATAAACTATTTTTTCTTTAAAATGTGTTCTTCAGGAAATGTAGTCTAAAATATGGTAGGAGTGGATAAATTGAATTTGTACGTGTAATTTCGCAGAGAAAAAAGTAGTATAGAACAAGTTTGCATGAAAACTATATAATAAGTCGTTTGCTTTAATTAATAAATCAAAGTACAGAGTTGGTTCTAGTTCTTACGGTAACTTTTGACGTTTGCTACATAAAAGAGTTTTTTTTTTTGGTCAACTAAATAAAAGAGTTTAACTACAAGGAAAGGTGCTCTAAAATCACCTCCATCAATAGGATGAAAGTGGGTATCAAACAATTGTTAAATTAGAAGAAAAAAAAGAATGTGAGAAAGTAATACGGTTTCTGTGCATAAACTTGAATATGATATTTTTGCATCCTTACTTCTTTTTTTTTTGAACTTTCTTACTTTTTTTGCATTCTTATTTTTTAAACTTTTTTGCATTCTTACTTTACAAGTGATAACCATTCATTTGTTTAGTTTATTGTAATAAAAAATAAAATTTAACTATTTATTAAAATGTACTAAATAACATTGAAAAAAACAATAAAAAGAGGGATGATAACCATTGTGTACTTCTTAATCAATAAGCTCGCTCTAAGAGAACTGATCTGAGCTACGTAAATCGAGTTGGCAAAATTGGAAATGAAAAAAGAGGTATGGCACCACACTACAAGACAACATTGCTTTTACATTTTTATTCCTCCACTGCAGTACAACTTACATTGATTCTTAAACTTTTTACCTTCAGTTTAACTCTTACACTTTTCTTCAGTGAAGAAAAATTACTTACTAGCAATACTTCTTTTTTGAAAAGAGTACTAGCAATACTAGCAATACTTCAAGTGTGAAAACGTACTGTTTTTATTTTATTTTTTTCGTTAAGATTTATATTATTAAAATTAAATTACCTTTTTAAAATAACCATTTTTAGTCTAATAATTATAATTTATGCCATTGGTTTTAATAATTATTAATTAGTTAACTATAAATTATTTATTTTGTTAAGTTATTTCCTAATCAAATTTCTTATTATTTTCAAAACCAAATTTTTTATTATTTTTTAAAAGAAATATTTTTTTATTAAGTTTTTATAATAAATAAAACAGATTTATTTAAAATATTACGTACAAACTTTAAATACAGTAATAAATGGTTAATGTAATTAAATATATATTATTTTGATTAATTTTCTTATTCGATCACAATATGGTAACCAACAAATTAACGAAAATTATATATCAAAATGTTATATACTACTGGAAATAAAACATCCATGAATACATGTATGTACAACTATTATATTTTTATGTTGTTGAAAATTTTATATATTTATTCTATTAAAATAAATACCATGTCTTGTCTTGGTGCACCGTTCCAACTCTAGTGATGAAAAATAAATCAAAAAAGAGAAGTGTTGGACAATGGTCGTGTCTATAATTATATATCAACACCACACCGCCACACTTGCCTTTATCAGTTTATTCTCTAGAACTCTCTGTCTCTCTCTCTTTTCTCTCAAAGACACTGTCTTAAAAGCAAGTTCGATCTGAGCCTTTTGTTCCTTTGTAATTAGCTCTCTACCGCAAGAGATCTCTAAGCATCAACACAGTCATGTCGGTGCTACTTCCTTTGTGTATGATTATCTCCATGATTGCATATTCAAGTAAGACCTTAATATCCTTTTTTACTAACCATAATGTTCACTAATATTCTCCTTGTGTCAGTTCTGAAACTTTGAAATCTTGTTTTTTTTATTCCTGGGTTTAGTTCTAATGTTCTTGATTTTATTATTTGGTTGGGAAAAAGATGCGGCGTACTGTGTGTGCAAAGACGGGAACGAGCAAGTGCTTCAGAGGGCAATAGACTACGCTTGTGGAGCTGGAGCTGACTGTACTCAGATCCAGCAAAACGGAGCTTGTTACCAGCCTAACACCGTCAAAAACCACTGTGATGTCGCTGTCAACAGTTACTACCAAAAGAAAGCTTCCTCCGGCGCCACCTGTGACTTTAACGGCGCCGCAGTCTTATCTAGCTCCCCTCCCTCAAGTACTCCATCTTTATTACATAACCCCCACTTTGTTTTTTGTGGGATGATGTCTATATATATTTTTTACTGATTTACTCTGTTTTATTTTACTGCAGCGGCTTCAAGCTGTTTAACCGGTTCCAGGTATGTTTTGTTTGTCTTTAGATTTAGTTTTTGAAAGAAACTGTGCTTTTTATATAGATAGATTTACTACTGCTTCTTTACTGTTGACTTAATCATTTTACTTTAGTTTGATTTACTTATTTTTTTTAAGTTGAATTTTGTGGAGAGACAATGATAGTGATTTAAGACCAAACAAATAGACAAGGAATCGTGATATAAAAATGTATCATTTGTGTTCATTTCACCTTTACTTAAAATCAAAAAGCACATGAAAACACAGACAATCATTCACATGATCCAGATGTGTATTATCGGTTAATTCTTTTAATAAATCATTAGTTATCTTTTAATAAATCATCACTCATGTTTTTGACTACTTTGCAGCTCTAGTGGGACCCCGTCCACTGGGACACCAACCACAGGGACCCCAAGCACTGGGACCCCAACCACAGGGACACCAACCAGTGGCTTCCCATCTACCGGGACTCCGTCCACCGGGACCCCCACAACCGGAATGCCGAACACTGGGACTCCTTCCACTGGTATGCCAACTTCAGGCACGCCCACCAACGGGATGCCAACTTCGTCTTCATCTTCTGTGTTCCCGGGCACTACTCTTGGACCAACCGGGAGCGGCGGGTTAGATCCGAGTGGTGGAGAAAAGATATCAGTCCGAACTAACTCGGTGTTCTTGTTACTAGCTGGTGCAGCTATTATCCTTGTGGTTTAGAAAACATCATCTCAGGATACACGGTTGGTTGTAATGGATGGACTGAGATATTGCCAACGGCTTAGAACTGCTACATCTTTTTTTTCACTTGTCTTTGTTATTAGCTAGTAATTTGGGGATGTTTAACTTGAACCAAGAGCTTTTTTCTTTATTTTTTTTGTAAATCCGGAGGATGAGATGCTCTTTTCTATTATTTTCATCCTTTTTTCTTTGAAGCTTTTTTTTTTTAATACGCACCCTACGGTATCAACTTGGCATATAAATTGTTGGTTACACATGACTAATTAATGTGAAAGTATGTAATTTAGGACTTGAATTATAAACAACAAGAAATGACGTGGGATTTGTGGTGGGTTTTGTTTTTGTTTTTCCACTATGCGGGCAATGTGGAAAGAGAGACGTAAAGTGTTAACGTAGTGATTGCGGCTATTAGGTTTTCATACAGAATATGGAGGCTAGTTAATTAACTTTTGGTCTCCCAAAGATTAATCCTAATCCTATATTAAAAATGGAAAATATTTTGGAGTTGAGTACTTCAGAATCTTTTGTTTGAAAGTTAGTGTTTATGGAGACGAGTTGGGGAATCGGGTGCGGCTAGTAGTGGCCAAAGAACCTGATACCAATCTCTTTCCAAAGCTGCTTTGTATCAGCCCTCCATTTTCAAGCTGATTCTTAAAGCTGCTTTTGATTATTAGCAACAGAATATCATGCATGCATCTCTTTTTTCTATCTCTAGTCTATGTTTACACCGTCCTCAGGCTCAACTCATGTTGACAAAGGTTTTTTCTTAAAGTAACTTTAGGTGGTTTCTCAAAATACATATCATATCTTTTTATAAGTGGTTTCTCAAATTACTACTTGCAATGTTACACACAACAGAATACACCAACGACTAGTCTGGTGGTTGAAACTACTGAACTATTTATCGGGAATTTTGTAAGTCACATGTTCTTTTAAAAAGAATATTCTTTCTTAAACAGAGTTGGATTACATGATATTATTGGTATAGATCTCGTCTTATGATATATATGGGTCGAACTTCATAAATATTATAATTTTTCTTTTCAAAATAAAAACCGGTTCAAGTAAAATGTGAGTATAACGAATATTACTATTACTGATTTTCACTGGTGTAAAAATCCAAAAATACCAGTATAAAAATCAGTAATATTAATATTTGTTATATTGGTATCAAATCCAAACATAGAAGTCGGTTCCAGACGAATGAGTTGCAACAAAGATTATGATTTGTTTTTGGGTGGAAAAAAAACATGTGAACCAAAATAACTATATAAAAAATCTACTAATCTAGTATGAACGACTAGTTAATAAAGCTATAAAAATTAATGAATAATTTTGAAAGAAAAGTTACTAATTAATACATAAAAAAAAAACAAAAATTGCCAGAATCTTCCATTTACTTGAATTGAGAGGAAGATGTATATGCTGTGCTCTTCTCGCTTGGATATGGGCTTAAGTACTCGTTTAACCGTTGTTATAAATTTCATGTATGGCCTTATTTCTCATACTTTTTTGGGCTTTAAAGAGTAATTTTCTTCAAAAAAACGCTAGAAGGAGGGGTCGAACCTCCGACCTTGTGGTTAACAGCCACACGCTCTAACCAACTGAGCTATTCCAGCTTGTTTAATTAATGTGTTAATATATTATTTAAAACTCGGAACCAATTGCATATGGCGGAATGTGGTCTCTCTCAAAGCAGAGAATGATCACAGCTTCAACAGAAAATATGCAGAGTCCAAAAGATCTCATGAATGATTTGTTTTACCTTCCACTTCTTAGAATGCTGTTCATGGTATCGAGCTTAGGAAGCTCATAAGTCTTAACAGTGAAGAAACTAAAACTGCATCGGTGGTGGTGGTTTCGGTTCGACATAACAAAGCCAAAGGTGTCTCCAAAACAATGTGTTCTGTCAAAAAGACTCTTTTGGGAGGTTTCAAGGGCATCCAAATCTCATTATGTTAAATGGTTACCACGCAAGCGAAACAGAGATTTGTTCCTCATCTACAAACTACTTATCCAGAGGGAACCTTAGAAGATTTCATCAAAGAAAGATCCTTCCACAAGATTGCTCTTGTGCTCTCGCCAATCTTCACGATCATTGTTCACCTGAAGTCCTGCACACAGACATTTAAACCGAGCAACATACTCTTGGACAACAACTTCAACGCCTTATCTGGTTGAGGTTCTGCATTTAGCACTCAAATGCACAGTAGATAAAAGAAGAAAGTGTGTGTTCTGTTTCTCCTCATTAGAAAAGTAGTAAAAATACAAATATCAAATATTGGGAAAATTACCAGATTCAGACAAACACCATATATATGTTGTCCTGTTCTAAACCTCTTAAACATGTTCTCTACACTCTGGTCTTAAATCAAATGAAGAGAGGGGGTTAGGGGTGGGTTCTACAAGAGATTAGAAGTGTTGACAACAATGTGTCTAAGAGGATGATCAACATGAGGACCACCAGCATGTTTAACGAAATCAGCAGGAGACAAGAAATCGCCATGACAGACACACATGATCCTCACTTCTTCTCCATTACCGTATCTATACAGAATCCCATCAACTCTCTTCCCATTAGGTCCTTCTCCTTTTGTGAACACACATGGCATCTCGCTTTTCCCTTTCCCTTGTGCTGGCTCTATCTTCATCTCCACCGAACTCAATCTTCTCAGCCGAGTCTTCGGCTTTGTTACCCCATCCTGCTCTTGTTGTGTTGACGGTAAGCTTCTTGCTTCCTCTCTAGATGCTGGAATTAACCAAAAAAAACACTGTTTACATTGTTCTAAAAAAATTCTATTTATACAATCAAATCGGTTTAAACGGTTATAAATTAATTTAAATATATTTAAATTAAGGTCAAATCTCTCGAATAAACCATCAAGTTTTTGTCACAAAAATAACATTCAAGAAAAAAAAATGACCAAAATAGACATTTTTTATTTTAAAATTTTTAATATTTTAATAATTTTATTTAATTATAAACCTCACCTCCAAAACTCAACCCCATAACTCTAAACCCTAAGTTTAGATTAACTAATCCAAGAGGCATATATATATATTTACACCATTTAATAAAGTCTATTTTGATCATTTTTTTCTTAAGTGTTATTTTGGGGATAAATTTTTTTTTAAGTTTATTTTTATCTTTATATCTTAAATTAATCAAAACTCATTAAATTAAGCAATAATATTAGTACAAATTCAAAAAATCTCTTTTCGGTTTGATATATATAATTCTATAATTCAATAAAATAATAATCTTATTTATATATATATCCGAATAAATTAATAAAAATATATTTTAAAATAGACCTAATTTTTTTTGTTATAAATAGTTTTTATGGAAGAAAATGACTAAAATAAATTTTATAAAGAGTGTTAGCATATATTTATACATTTTTGATTAACTAATCTAGATTTAAAGTTTATAGTTATAAAGTGAAGTTTTGGAGATAAAATTTAAAATTAAAAAAAATATATATAATTGAGATAAAGACCAAAATAAATCGAAAAAAAGTTTTTGTCCCAAAAATAGCACCCAAAAAGAAAAATGATCAAAATATATTTTATTAAATGTGTAAATATATATTTATACATTTGGGTTAACTAATTATGGGGTGGGGTTTTGGAGTTGAGATTTAAAAATTAAAAAACAAAATATTAATTTTTTCAAAATAAAAAAGATCTATTTTGGTCATTTTTACTTTCAATGTCTATTTTTGTGATAAAAACTTCAAAATTGGCTATTTGATAGATTTGCCCCTAATAATTTGTTGATGACATCCGAATAATCCTTCTTTCTTTCGGCCTAATTGCTAGTCATCTAGCAATCACCTACTTACAAATTGGTTTCTTGAACATTCGTCATAACTAAGCATTAAGCAAATGACCTTTCAGGTTCCGACAAGGTTAAAAACTAACTTTTTCTGTTTGTGTAATGATTTCAGATTGATGCATCCATTTTACTTAGAACTCAAGTTTTAACAAAGTTTAAAGCTTTTGGGTAATGATGATCAGAATAGTATACCTTGATGGGACTTGGTTTCCTTCTCGGAAACACTTGAAGAGCTTCCGACGCCGCCGCCGCCGCTGCCGCTGCCCCCGCCTTGGGATTCAAGGGAGCCTTGCAGTGAATCAGGACCAGCACTGTGTTGTCGTAAAAGTCCACCTTTATTAGCGGTCGCTGACCACCGTGGCAGTCCCGACGACGGTCTACCTCGCCGCCTCGAAGTAGTGGCGGCTTCTCCCGGCTTATTATTATCAGCTTCGGTTGACTTGATGCTGTTTCCACCGCCGGTACGAAGCTTCTCGCTTCTCCTTCTCTTAGCCGCCATTCTCCTCATTGTCTGCATCTCTTTCCTCTTCTTCCACTCCTCCTCCGACTCCGCCGGCAACGACGTCGTTCTCGTTAACCCCGTATGTCTCGCCACCGCCACGGATGACTCAGCAGGCTTCATCTCCGGTTGATGAGTCTCCCGGAAAAGAGGCATCGTGACCACAACAGAGGAAGATCTCACGAGCTTACTGCTCCTGTCAACACCGAATCTCCCGCCAAGAGATAACCCAAGATTCAACTCGATCTCTTCATCATCATCTTCACCATCTTCACCTTCAGCTGAGTTAGAGATGAATCTTTGAAGCAGATCTCTTGGGAACACACAACTATTGCTTCTTGCAATTTCTCTACTTGTCTCTTCCGCCATGAAAGGAGTAACAGCAGAGAGAGAGGTGATGTAACAGTGATCGGAGTAAAAAAAGAAAGATTTTAGATTTTAATCACATCCATATCCAAATATCTCAGAGAAACAAAAGTTTCGAGTTTGTCTTTAATTTGTTTCCCTAAATGATACTATTACATATTCAACGGATGAGACAGAGAAGAGAACACTGAATATTCAGTTCCATTTCACTTCATAATTACCTATTTAGCTCAAAGTACTACCAACAACCCCGTTATTATTTGTTTCTATTTTCTGCTTATTTCTTACACAACAAAAAAGAAAAAGATAATTATTCCATCCCTTTCAGTATAAATAATATTTTAAATGATTTTTATTATTCTATAATAGATGATGTCTATATATTTTAGGTAACTTTATCTTTGTAAAAAAGCTATGTAATTAATTATATTTTAATATTTATAATTAAAAAAATCATTTTTAATATCATTTCTTTTGAAAAGTAAAATTTTGTAAACTTATCTAAACATCTTCCAATAAAAACGGAAAGAATATAATTCCTTAACCTATAAAAAAAAGTATCTTAACACACAGATCCCAAATTTTTGAATTTTTAAAAACACTTTAATTTTTTTTTCTTTTGTAAAATCAAATTATTTTTATAATTTTATTAATTAAACTGTTTAGATATATGAAAAATCAAGTAGTAAATTAGCTACTGATTTTTATCAGTCCAAAATAACTTAACTAACGTAAACTAAATTTTAAATACTTAGTCTTAGTTTTAATGAAACTTATAGTTTTTCTAGTTTATAATGAAAGTTTAGAGAGGTTTTTAAATAATTTCGCTATAAAAAATATTTCCTCAAACATTTTTTTTATCTACTACTTTTACACCTATATTTAACTTTTTTGTTTGGGTAACACATCTATATTTAATTATTTAAATAAAGAGATGTTGGGCACGTAGAAGAAAAGAAAGCGACGAGGATAGCCAATGTGTGAAAAGGACAGAAGAGAGCATGAGGAGAGAAATAGACACGTGTCAACAAGATGACTCCTCCCCTCGACACGTTTTCGTACGGCTTGGAGTTTTTAAATCTTTAAATAAATTGTTTTTAATCTTTTTGTCCCCTTCCTTTTTTGCCCTATTATTGATTGCTCTATTTTATTTTCTAACGCAAAAAACAATGCTATTTTAAAGTTGTTATTATCGCTGGCTACTTACGTGTCGTCGTCACCGTAAAAGATGTATATTCGACACGTGTCTTCAAAAAGTGTACTGGACACGTGTATCACTCAGTCTTTTGTTAAATCAGAGACTCAGAGTCAGAGTAACAGCCAAAGGTTCTTCCCTTCTTCGTGCGACGTCTTACAATAATATTATCTCCATTATGTAAAGGAATTTTTTGTTTGTTTCAAATAGATGATTTTTCATATTTAAATAAAATTTTTAATATTTTAAAAATTTTATAACTAATAATATATTTATAGTCTATTTTGTAATTGATTAATAATTTTAATTTATAATTAATTATATTTTTTAAATTAAAAATAAAGTTTAGTTATACACTATCTTAAAACTTCAAATATTTTAAAAAGGAGAAAGTAATACTTTGTAATATTCTATATTAATTAAAGCAGAAGCCACTTTATCAATTAGAATATCTCCAATAAAATTTTCTAGTTGGAAAGCTCTCAATATATATGCATTATTTAATTGTGAAATTTTTATATTTTGAAAAATTTAACTCAAAAGTATTATGTCAATTACATTTAAGTTTTTCTATAAAATTAAAAATCTTAAAATTAAATACTAATATATAATATATATATATATAATATGTATTTAAAACTTTCAAAGTATAATTCTCTTTAGAAATGCTCTTAATTTTGATAATGGTATGTGCTCTATAATTTAAAAAAACAAATGTAAATGCAGAAAAAATTATATGCAAAAAATTGTTTAGTCTATAAACTGATATTCTTATATTTATCCTTTATATATATAATATAAGTTTTCAATATTTTTTCAGGACACCAATGATTCCACTACTTAGAAACGGCTAATCTTTTCTAGATAAATGTCATATATTAGTTCCATTTCTACTTGCATTGAGAAATAGTAAATCTTAAATCATTTGCAATAACTCCGTTCATTCTCTCTAAAATTTAAACTTCTAATGACGAAACAATTTACAGTCCTAGATCCTAATCCAAACTGTCTCTGATCCAACAGTTGCTTTATAGTTTTCAAAAGAATTTCTTCTTTAAATGAAATTATAAAAAGAAGAACATCAATATGCTATGGATTGATATTGCAGTTGGAAGATAAAGGTTAAATTCCAGGTAAAAGAAAACTAAAAACGCTTAGAACTAGTATTATCTCCCGCACGTTCCTATATTCTGCAATGGAATTACATCTATTTTGAATGTCATAATTTACATTAGTGTTGACTCTCTACTCGTAACTTATGTAGTTAGACACACTTCACAACTACTCGTAAGTTATATGATTAGACAAATTTCTATGAGCGGTATACATATTTAGCGAATCAACACTGCTGTAAAAAGGAAAATACTATCAAGAAAATATAAGTTGGGAATATATATAATACTACCAAGTTGATCGGGTTTTAGATAGTTGACACGCAAGGATCTCCACACCCACTTGGAAACGTGTTACTTGTCGATCTCTGACATGCTCCACGTTCCCGCGACAGTTCTTTGAGGGCATTTTCGTAGTTACCTGGAGAGATGTCTAGCTCGGCTGTCACAGTGTCACTGGTCTCCTAGCTGGCCGCGTGTGGGTGGGACTATGTACCCTTACAAGTTACAATATGTGTTAACATAGTCTTTTTTTGTTGATGCAGAGAAACTCAAAATTTTGTGTTTAAAATCTGAGATATGTTGAGTTTCGTTGCCTATACTTCCTTTGCTAATTCTAAATGAATATTAGACCACTATAGTAACTATTTGAAAATGAATATTTGCTGGAAAGTAAACTATGTTAACACATATTCAAATGAAAAAGGTAGGTGAGAATAAGATGAAGAAGGGAATGGAATCAAATCTAGCAAAATCTTTTACCAAAAAATATCTAGCAAAATCGTTGACGTGTAAGGGTTCTGTTAATCCAAACCTGAAGAATAGAGAGGTGTCACATTCGCATTATTGTTGTTTTCTCTTTATCAAGCAACGCATTTACTTCTTTTTATAACCACCAATTTACGTTTAAAATTTTGTTTTTTTACCAGAACCGAAAAAAATGAGCATTTTCACAAAAATAAGTATTCTCACAAAAACAAGCTTTCCAAAATCGCAAAAAAACTACCAAAATGAGTATTTTTGGCAAAATCATAAAATGGGAAAATAATATTTTTTTGTCCAAACAAAAAAAAAAATTTCTTACAAAAACCATACTAGCAAAATCAAAAAAAAATTCATTGAAATTACAAAAGTATTTTTTTTGCCAAAACAATAAAATCATGTAAAATGATCAAAATCAAATTGGCAACTCTTCCAATTCCCGAGTTAAATGCGTTGTTAGATATCAAGGAAACAGTACACAAAAATACAACCTACAAACTACTGGTTCTAACGGATTACCTCGAGTTGCTTACATTATATCAGAAAGACTTAGAAAAATGTCATAGCTTGCCTCGAGTTGGAAAATAATTATTGGACGTTGCATCCCTCAGTTTGCCAACCTGCATAAGGGCATCCACACCAATGAACCCTCCTTTAGGGTTCATCTTTTTTTTTTATTTTTATTATTAAATTTTTTTGTTTTTCTTTTTGTTTAAAAAAAAAAAAAAATAGACCAATCGCGGACCGCCACGTGTCGTGGGGCCCGCGGAACAGTGGTGATACGGGTTCACCAGAGAGAACCCCAAAGCAACAAGTTCATCACTGTTCATCTAGAAAACTGTGTGAACCCTCCTTATGAACCACTTATGAATCCTCAATGTACATGCTCTAAGAAGTTATAACATCCTAGTACAAACATTTTGATCTTGGTGTAAGGTATGTTCGAATCTGTCCTGAGAAACCACATAGGTATGTTTGAATCGTCTATCTATATATATCTCATGCAGTGGTAGTTGGCTTCACATACCATAAGACGAGGGAAGTCATCTCCTTGGTCGGCCACCATGTCAAGAGTTGGATCAACCCGTCTTATCTACAAGACGTGCACATTTATGTCAGAAGGATGTGTTAGTAAGTTTTTCTTCTTAATTAAAATGCATGAAAATGGTTTGACAGTAGAAGAGAAAAAAAACTGTTGACGAGCTTCCCGAGCCAATATTTCATTGGGCTTCAGAAAGACAGTGAGTTCCTCGTCTTCAGCAGCTACTACTGTATGTTCAATGACAAACACAGTGAACCAAAGAGCTCACTTAGCTTAGATGTCACTACTCATTAGTCTGAAGGAAAAAGAGTAAAGAAAGTGGTTACAGCATCATGATCCAAATCCAAGGTTCTTAAGAGAGTGGTTATTGCACTGTTCACAGGCCCCATTGATACGTGGGGTTCGTGAACAGTGCTAGAACTACCTCTTAAATTTTTTATTAAAGAAACTGTTTTTGATGGATTCTTGCACTGTTCACGGGCACCACTGACACGTGACAGCCTGCGATTGGTTTATCTTTTATTATTATTATTTTTTTTTTAAATAAAAAAAAATAAAAAAAATAAATAAAAATCCTATTTTGGGATTTTGGAATAAAGATGCTCTTAGTAATATACAATAAGAACTATAAAAATAAATGAGGAAGCTTCAATGATAATTACCCAAACATAGATTGGAATCTAAAGATTTAAACTTTACATAACGATAATTTCCTCATAATTGTTGTTTTCTACTTTAAATAGCAGTTGTTGTTATATTCTGTTACAAATGCATAACTTTGTTTTTTTTTTCATTAACTTACAATATTGAAATGATACGACATAAGACCAAACAAAGTGATTGATCGTTTTTTTGGAAACTAAGAACATTAAAGGTTGACATTCGAATTAAAGAATTGGAATATAAGCAAAAAGGGTAGAAAATTGTTCGAGTCTGATAAGGAGTTTAACAAAAAAAAGACATGCAAGTTTTTTTTTTTTTCATTTTTTTGGGGACAAAAGACACTTTTCTAGATGTCGATTTTTTTTTCAAATTACAAGTTCTTCCCTCATCTCTCTTAACATAATAACTTTTTATAGGAAAATGTTTCTCTTGGCCTCAGGAGCTCCTTCTTGACTGATTCTCTTGGCTATTCTTGTCTCCTCTTCTCCCTTCTGTTCCTACGGCTTCTGACCAGCTGGAAGTCATCATCTTCCACACCATCTGCAGAGCCACTCCGAGTCTTGCTCCCATCTGCAGAAGAGCCTTTCTCAGCCTTGCTTGCACCTGTAGAGCCACTCCGAGTCTTGCTCCCATCTGTAGAAGAGCCTTTCTCAGCCTTGCTTGCACCTGTATAGCCACTCTGAGTCTTGCTTCCATCTACACTCTTGCTTCCATCTACAGAGCCACTCTGGCTCTTGCTCCCACCTCCACTTCTCACACCAGACGGTTTGCTTCCATTATACTCAACTGCAGAAAGAAATAAAGGAGACCATTAAGGCTTGCACGCAAGAGAAACTAACAACTTTTTACTTTTAGACAAGGGAGGTTGAGAAAGCTTGCCTTGCTTTTCCTTTACACCAAGCTTATGCTCCCCAAGCTTAAACGGATTGCTCTTGGCAGCCTGTGGAATCGACATAGTTGTTTAAATGAGATATCATCCAGATAGGGTAAACAAGAAGCTGGTGTTTGTAAATTACCTTAAGCACACTCTGGACAGATGCAACAGATTCAAAGCCAATAAAACCAAAGCATCTTCGACTAGCCTGAAAACAAATAAGGAAACACATTTTATGAAAAGAAAAATAGGAGATGGTAAAAGAAGAAAGACAAGAGACTGATCATTACCCTGAAGCTTCTAATTTGAACTCCATGCTCTTTGATAGGGCCGAAACCTTTGAACAGTTCATAGACTTGAGGTGGCCTTGCATCCATTGGCAGATTTGACACAAATATCGAAGTGCCTGCAACCAAAAAACAATAAAACCTCCATATGATATACAAAAATAGACAAGACAAAAAGTGTTGTTTGAGGAACATCTTCTAACCTGGTTCCTCAACCACCTTCTGCTCTCTTTTCTTTTCAGGTGCTGGAGCTACATGGGATTTGGGTTGTGCCACGGAGGTGGGTTTCTGAACTGCTTTAACTTGGAAAGGAGCAGCGTTTCTCGACATTGATAGAACCTGTATCCCAACATTAGTTAAGTCTTGGCATAGATGGCCCAAGTAAAAAAGTCAAATGTGCAAAAAGTAAAACTCACCATGGAAGCATAAGATATCTTGGCTCCATCAATAAAAGGAGTAGCTGATGTTTCAGCAACTGTCTCTTTAGGTTTTTGAGCAGCAACATCTTTTTCAGGAGTACCACCAGCAACCACCTTCTTAACCTCAGCAGCATTAACAGACTTCTTCTTGGTGGCTTTGTGGACCTGCTTGGTCTTCTTTACCTCTTCAATTGGTTTTGCAACTTCTGACACTACAATGACAATCCATTAAAGGGTTAGTTCTCTTTCAAATATAATGAACACAAGACTTAGGCAACATACCAGATTCAGCAACTGGAAGAGCTCTTGTAGTAGAGGACTCCTCATCAACAAAATGAAGAATGTCATTGACGACAACATAGACATTGTCATGACGTGCAAGATAGAACGTTTGGGTAAACTTCTTCTTGAGGTTGTCCTTACCAGTCAAGAAACCAATCACCATGATAAAAACCCCACCTCCCAATGAACTCTGAGAATCAACACTGACCACATCGAATGTAGTACCATCATAGTAAGATGAAAGGTAGTGCTTCTTGATATCCTAGACAAGGAAGATAATAAAACAATGTCAAATCTCTCTTAGATTAAGACATAGACATGAGTCTTAACTCCGGTTTTTAAAACAATCATAACTAGTGCAATTAATGCCATAGAGTAAATATCTGATGAATCTACTAAGATAATACAAACATTGACCTAATATAAAAGGAGAATCGTGAGAACCATTCAACGACATTGTTTTATACCTCGAGTGATGCAAAAGACATCAGAGTACCATCAGGTCCTGGTCTGGTGACAAGGCTATCATCATCATAAAACTTATGAGCTGCATGAGTCATCATCCCCACAATATGATAGTACCGTTCCACAAAAGCACCAGAGACTTGTCGAGCATCATGAGGAACAACACCTTCCTCGGCAGCCATATCTACACACGCCCTGACTTTTTTTTTTTAATTATAATGTTATATCTTTTACTTTCATCAGTTTAAAAGAAGGCGAGCCTAAAGAAGTCTGAGAGATTTGTGAGGGGAAAGCAAGTGAGGAGAGGAGCTTAAATAAGAGTTTAGACAGGTTGGTAGAGATTATGTTTCCATAAATTTTGTCAAAACAAAAAGAGAGAAGAAGATTATGTTTCCATAAAAGGAGAAAACAAAAAAAGGAAAGAGAATATTTGTATTCAGAACCAAGGTCGGTCAACATGACTTGTGTTTTGAGTGTTTTGACTGGTGGATGCTTTTATGTTTTGTTTACCCTATTTACTCTTGCAAGAATATTAGTCAAACTTTCTTGAACTATTTAGTTAATGATTTCTAGATTTCTTGCAAATCTAGTCTTAAATTCTTAAACTAGATAATAATTATGGATTTTCAAATATAGATAAAATATCTTGTGTTCTTATCTAACTATAAATTTAAACAATTCCTATCAGACATTACTTTTATAAAATTATGTTTCCTTTTCAAGATTTTGTTAGTTGGTAGAAATATTGTTTGTTTTCAAGAATTAGATTCTAATCCGTACTTTAAAAGCGCATAAATATTTTTGTAACAAAAGTTAATTTAGTAAGAAAAAAAATGTTTTGACGTGTATGATAATATTATATAATCTAATTACTTGATATTAAATATAATATAATGATATTTTATTTTAGCTTTCAATAAATTTTCGTAATGTTTTAATCAATTTTTGTTTTATCAAATAATTTGTTTTAAAGCCTGTTGCGGAGTGGGTTTGGTCAGGTCATATAGAGGCCCAAAATTAACGGGTCTCATGGAAGGGGCTTGTGCGGTATTGGGCTTTTGACGAGATAGGTCAGATTTTGTCATGCAAGATTGCGACGAGACATGAGACCTTTTACTTTCATTTGTTTCTTGACTTTTAAAAACAAGAGAGAGAGAGCGATGATGACAATTCAGATGTGATATTCACTGACACAACTTATGAAGCTCTGGCGACAGCGGTTCAATGTCCAACGGTGCTTTCGGTCTCATATGCATCTTTGATGTGCACCAGTGGAGCTTCCCTGAGCCAATAGATGAACTTTGGCTATGGCTTTTTCATTGTCTGAATGAGCAGTTTGATAGCAATGAAACAGTACAAGAAATGTGCAGACTTGACCGCATGCAATAAGCTTCAACTATCTATTTAGTTTACACAAACTTTATAAGCCAGAAGGATGTGTTAAGTAACATTTTCTCAATTAAAATGCATGAAATTGAATTAACTGTAGAAGAGAAATAACCTGTTGACGAAAACTTTTAGGTACAAACACGTGGAATATGAATTGAAGCTCTCCCTAAATATATCTTAAACCGTGGAAACTAGGCTTTAGATATTGGGTTTGGGTACTCTCATATGCTGCACTTGCTCTAGCACTCTTCCTCGCGTTTTTACTTTTACGGTGATCTAAGGAAGGAAAGAGACAGTAAAAACTAAAAAGGTTGTTGACCTTTCCTAATTGCAGAAAGAGAGTTATAGTGAGTGAAGTAGGCAGCTGATCCAGGACTTTCAAAGCCGAGCTTCATAACTTTAGATGTTATTTATGTTAATATGTTATTTATGTTGTTAATATGTTTCTGTCTGTTCAGAAAGCTGTCTGAAAAAGAAGAACCTAATTATAGTAGGAGCTACCATGAGTCCATGGAGACCTCAAGGCTCAAGCTGCCCTTAATTTGAGTCCATGGAGACTTCAAGCTGCCTTTAAAGTGAATGCTATAATGAATTCACTTTGTAGTAATTACAGTCAAGTCTTTTGACTGATTACATCTTCTGATAAATTGTAAACAACTTCTAAATTTGCAAAATACACAATAACATTAATTTTTTATTTATAATAAATGCCACAAAACAAAATAAGACCACTATTATTTTTATTTAAACAATATATAACCAAAATTCATATACAATTTTATAGTATAAAAACATAAACTTAAAATCATAAATGTAAAAACAATTCACGAGAGTGAGTGCGCAGGTCTGAATCTTGTTAAGAACATTAAAGGTGAAACATTGGAATTAAAAATTTGGAAAATAAGCAAAAAAGGGTAGAAAGTTATCTGATTGAAAATAAAAAAAGAAGAGAAGATTTATGTCTAGTCCCATAAGGAGTAAAACAAAAAAAAAGACTTGCAACAAGTTATTTTTGTTTGGACAACAGACTTAAACAGTTTCAAGTTACAAGCTCTTCCCTTATCTCTTCAAATAATCAACTATTCTAAGAAACTGTAACTGTTCTTGTATTGGTTTTTGCAGAGCACCAAGCATCAACCTTAGGAGCTCCTCCTTGACTGATCCTCTTGGCTATTCTTGTCTCCTCTTCTCCCTTCTGTTCCTACGGCTTACGACCAGCTTGAAGTCATCATCATCTACACCATCTGCAGAAACATTCTCTGTCTTGCTTCCATCTGCAGAAGATCCTTTCTCGGTCTTGCTTCTATCTACAGAGCCACTCTGACTCTTGCTTCTATCTACATAGCCACTCTGACTCTTGCTTCCATCTACATAGCCACTCTGACTCTTGCTTCCATCTACACTCTTGTTTCCATCTACAGAGCCACTCTGACTCTTGCTTCCACCATACTCAACTGCAGAAAGAAATAAAGGAGAACATCAAGAGAAACTAACAACTTTTTACTTTTAGACAAGGGAGGTTGAGAAAGCTTGCCTTGCTTTTCCTTTACACCAAGCTTATGCTCCCCAAGCTTGAACGGATTGCTCTTGGCAGCCTGACAGAGTTGTTTGAATGAGATATCATCTAGATAGGGAAACAAGAAACTGGTGTTTTGTAAATTACCTTAAGCACACTCTGGACAGATGCAACAGATTCAAAGGCAACAAAACCAAAGCATCTTCTAGTAGCCTAGACAACAAATAAGGATACAAGTTTTATGAGAGGAAACTAGGAGATGAAGAAATACACGAGACTGGAACAAAAAGACAATTACCCTGGAGCTTCTGATTTGAACTCCATGCTCTTTGATAGAGCCAAAACCTTTGAACAGTTCCAAGACTTGAGGTGGCCTTGCATCCATTGGCAGATTTGACACAAATATCGAAGTGCCTGCAACCAAGAAACAACATGTCCCCCATATGATATCCAATAATAGACAAGACAAAAGAGTTGTCTGACGACAATAGATGAACATCTTCTAACCTGGTTCCTCAACCATCTTCTGGTCTATTTTCTTTTTAGGTGCTGGAGCTACATGGGATTTGGGTTGTGCCACGCAACTAGGTTTCTGAACCGGGGCTGCTTTAACTTGGAGAGGAGCAGCGTTTCTCGACATTGATAGAACCTGTATCCCAACATTAGTTAAGTCTTGGCATAGATTGCTCAAGTAAAAAAGTCAAAGGTGCAAGAAGAAAAACTAACCATTGAAGCATAAGATATCTTGGCTCCATCAAGAGAAGGAGTAGCTGATGTTTCAGCAACTGTCTCTTTAGGTTTTTGAGCAGTAACAGCCTTTTCAGGAGTAGCTGCTCCAGCAACTTCCTTCCTAACCTCAGCAGCATTAACAGGCTTCTTGGTGGCTTTGTGGACCTTCTTGGTCTTTCTTACCTCTTCAATTGGCTTTGCAACTTCTTGCACTACAATGGTAGTCCATTAAAGAGTTAGTTCTCAAGCATAGATTAAGAATGTGGACAAGACTTAGGCAACATACCAGATACAGCAGCTGGAGGAGCTCTTGTAGTAGTAGAGGACTCTTCATCAACAAAGCGATGAATGTCATTGACGAGAACATAGGCATTGTCATGACGTGCAAGATAGAACGCTTGCATAAACTTCCTCTTGAGGTTGTCTTTACCAGTCAAGAAACCAATAACCATGATAAAAACCCCACCTCCCAATGAACTCTGAGAATCAACACTGACCACATCGAATGTGGTATCATCATAGTAAGATGAAAGGTAGTGCTTCTTGATGTCCTAGACAAGGATGATAATTAAACAATGTCAAGTCTAGACATAGAAAAGAGTCTTAACTCCTGTTTTTAAAAACAATCATAACTAGTTCCAGCATAGACATCAATTAATGTCATAGACAAGCAACATTAAATATCTCTCATGAATCTAATAACATTGCCCTTATAACACCTAATATAAAAGGAGAATCGTGAGAACCAATTCAACGACATTGTTTCATACCTCGGGGGATGAAAAAGACATCATAGTACCATCAGGTCCTGGTCTGGTGACAAGGCTATCATCGCCATAAAACTTATGAGCTGCATGAGTCATCGTCCCTACAATATCATAGTATCGTTCCACAAAAGCCTCAGAGAGTTGGCGAGCATCATGAGGAACAACACCTTCCTCTGCAGCCATATCTACACACGTCCTGAAAAAAAGTGGAAAATACAATTCAGATCAAACAAAAAAAATCAAGACTAAATCCAAAACCCATAATTAAGAATCTAAACTTTTCAATCAGAATGCAAGAAAATCAAAAATCTGAAATCGGATCAAAAAAAAAAATTACCAACCGAGGAGAGTTGGGAGAATGGGGGCAAGAGAAAAAGGAAGAGGAGGCTTTTTAGTTGTGATTAGGGTTAAAGAAGTTGAGAGAGATTTGTGAGGAGAAGGCAAAGAGAGGAGAGGAGTTTAAATAAGGGTTTAAGAGGAGGTTGGCAAGATTATATTTCCATATAAGGAAAGTCAAAAAAGGAAAGAGAATATATGTATTCCTAAACAAAGGGTCGGTCAGCTTTATGTTTTTTTGACCTTTGTATCCTTTTCTCGTTGACCCTATTACTCTTGCCAAAATATCTAAATGATGAAGTCTTAGTCTTAATTTCTTCAACTAAATAATTAATGAATTTTCAAATATAAATACAAAATCTTGTGTTCTTATATGAGTATTAATTTTAAACGATTCTTATAAGACATTATTGTCTAAAATTTAATTTTTCTTTTTTTTTGGAGATTCTGTTATTTGCAAGAAAGTAATCTTTAAATCTTTAGAAATATTTCGTGTTTTTTTTAAATGATGGATGATAACATAATCCCCGAATAACACACAAAGTGAGAAGAATCATGCTCGTAGTATTAATGAAAACTAACATGCGCTTTGAAAACTTGGAATTGCTTTTTTTTTTTGAAAATATTATTAACATGTTTGTTTGTTCATTAATATATATATACATGAGCGTTCGTTCTTCGGTTCGCTTCCAGATTGTATATTTTTTACTTTTGGTTTGGTTTCGGTTCGATTTTTGTTTTTGATTTTTTGGTTCAAAATATATAGGAACCGTCGGTTATTTATGAATTTTGATTTGATATTTTAGTTTTTGGTTTAGTTCAAATAACAATGTTAGAAGTCTGTTAAAATTTCAAGTTCAATTCGAGGTCGTGGATCTTAATAGGGATTTCAATATTAATTTTGATTTAATTAGCTATATTTTTGGTTAAATTTTTTGTTTCTTATTTTCCGGCCCATACGTTGTAAAGTTTCATTTTAATGGTGTAATTCTAAATTTTATGTATATGATAAAAAGATGTTTAATATTTTAGTTTGTAATTTAGTGTTATCATTCCTTGTGTAAACCCAACTTAAATAATGCATACAATATTATGTAATATGTAGAGGAAGATTTGATCACAAAAATATATTTTATTTTAAGTTCATAAAAAGAACAGTATATTTTTAAAAATTATATAAATGTTCTTTTATATTCTTTGAGACAACTTCGAACATAAAAAAATCTAAAAGTGATTTACTTTTCTATCTCTTAGTTTTTTTTTATTGCGATCATAAAGACTTCTCCTTTTTTCCTAAAATCAATTAATGATCCATTTAAGACATCTAGAATTTTCTACCAATTTGCAAAAGATATAATCTTTAATACAAAATTTTTAACTATATAAATGCTTTACAAAAGCTCTTTTTATTCTGTTACATATCATCACATTCATTTATTACTCTTGAAACGGGAAGTAAAACAAAAGAGTTAATGATACTTCGACAAAAAAGAATGAACCACCACATCATATAACGTTAAGCAAGAAAGAAAAGATGTTGCCTACAATTCAGTCCTGAACTTATTTGATGCCAAACTTCTGATCAACTTGTAAAAAGTCTAAAGATCAAAAAAAATTGAGTAAGAAAAACCATCAAAATTGAATAGCATATAATCAAAACTCAGATTCTCGTGTCCATTGATAATAACTAAATCATCCAGGAAGAAACTATAAGTTAAAGAACACTAAACATAGCAATCTCTCAGAAGTTCATACGTCTTCAAGGAAACAAATCTTGTTTCTTAAAATCATGATCAAATCAAGATTAGAATCGGGATCAGATTAAGATTAAGCTACAACCTCAACCCAAAATTAAATAAAGTGAGACGGTTCAACGTTAATCTAAACAAAACCTACTTTAAACAATTTCGCAATCAAGCCCTAAATAGTAGAAGAAACCTATAAAACCTTAATGACATATTTAGAGAGAGATAGAGATGAAAGGGGGAAATCATCATGCTGGAACTGAGGAAGAAGATGGAGAATAAGACGACGGCCAGAAATGACCTAAACTAAAGTTGAATGGGTTTCAGTATTAATCACGAATGAGATGACTTAGATTAAAGTTGATTTACTTTAACTATATAGGTTATCATATATGATATTGCTTCGTTGTTGTCCGCGAATTCACATATATAAATTATTTTTAAAGTTTAATATAATATAATATTGAGTTATTATATTTTTGACATATTATGATATATTTTTGTTTTATAAATGAAGGTTAGTTTTATTTGTTATATATATATATATTCTGATAAATAAATTTTGTTTATTTTATTATTTTATAAATTTTAAAAATACAAAATAGGTTTTTAGTTATTTATTAGATATTTTATCAATAACTATAATAAACATAATTAATGTATGCTCAAAATGTCATTTCTGAATAATTATCGTTTGCAATTTTAGTTTTTGAATTCATTCGATTAATATTACATAACGTTTATACATCTAATAATATTTTCAAAAAAACAATATATTCACTACTAAATAAATAATATTTTCTAAAGATGAGATGTACATGATAATAGTTGTTGTAATCACAAAATAATTTCTTCGGATAAATATTGTTAAATTTAATTCACCATGTGAATTTTTTAACACCGAACATGCAGAATTTTATTACAAATAACTAACAATTTTGGGTAGTAGAAACTTGGAAAAAAAGTTTGTCAGCTACACGAAGTTTACTCTAATATGGTGGAAACCATCCAATGTTTAAGAATATGTTAACAACTACATGATGTTTATGTTAATATATGCCACATATACAAAGTAAATGATTATATAAGAACATCAAAATCGAGTTTAATTGATTATATGAAAAGTTAATGGGGTAAAACTATAATTAATCAGAAAATCAAATTTAAAACCAAAAAACTAAGTTTTAGAAAAAATAATTGTGTACGTTAAATTTTGATTGAGTAAAAATTATAGAAAATAGTTGACAAAAAAATAATATATTTATAATTGAAATTTAATATCTTTTAATATGTATGAAAAAAAATATGAAGACAATAACTTTGATATAGTCAATCGTATTAATTTCTAATATACAAATTTTAAGGAATTCATATTTTGGGGTTTTAAATTGAAAATGGATTTTGGTTGGCGGATTGTAAATATATTAAAAAGGTAAATTATTTTAAAATTCAAATAAAATGAATGTTACGTAAATTTTAATATCATAATATATCAAGATTATGTTGACATAATGTTACAAAAAGAAATATTGATGTTGACAAAAAAAATCAGATACACATACATATATACACATAACAGATACATATTTTTTTATGTAAACATCATGTTATTTTAGTATTTATAGGTAAGATTATAATTTTGGCATTCGTAAACAGTGTGTCAAATTACGGTAACATATTACAAAAAAAATTATAATGCTTATGTATGTTATACCATTCTAATTATTGATAGTATTAAATATTTTATAGTTTTATGATGTTAATTGTAAGTGTTATGAGACGTAGCATTTCTTTTATTTGACTTATAAAATAATTCATCTTGTTAATATATTTAAAATCTTTCAACCAAAATTTACTTCCAATTTAAAACTCTAAAATATGAATTATTTAAAATGTTTATATTGGAAATTAATATGATTGACTATATCAAAGTTATTTTCTTCATATTTTTAAAGTTTTCATAAATATTAAAATATATGAAATTTCAATTATAAATTTCTTATTTTTATTTTCAATTATTTTCTATAATTTTCCTATCAAAATTTAATGTACATAATTTTTTTTTAAAACTTAGTTTTTTTATTTAAAATTAATTTTTTTATTAATTATAGTTTGACTCCATTAACTTTTCCTAGAATCAATTAAACCCGATTTTGATGTTCCCACCATATAATCTTTTACTTCGTATATGTGGCATGTATTAACATAAATATCGTGTAGTTGTTAACATATTCTGAAACATTGGATGATTTCTACCATATTAGTGTAAACTTCGTGTAGCTGACGAACTTTTTTTTCCTAGAAACTTTAAATATATTATGAACAATTTAAATTAAATAAGTCTGATAAATGAAAGCAATTATACCAATGGCGATGCTGAAAGATGGCGCAACAGTCTTCTTCTTCGGTTAAACCAATCGCGATGCTGAAAGATGAGCACGACATTGTGAATCCCATTCCCAACTATCCGTGACCTGGGTTTCTTGGAGATGTGGTGGCCATTCTTTGAGCAATACTATTCAGGACGGTGAATCAAGGTCCCGGAAGGATTTGACTATGAGCTGTACAACTGGAACGACATCACGCGGATCTTGGGTGTCAAGGCTTCTTGCATTTCCTTCCAAGATTCTGGTTGCCGCTGCTTCGGTTGCTTGGTCTCCAAGAAGAAGTACATCTACACCATTGAGTGATGACTGCTTTGTAAGTGTCTCTCATTTTTGGTTAGTTGAAAGGCGATTATGAGCATAGGAAAATGAAACATTGGCCTATGACCTCTAAAATTTAAGAAAACAATTTACATGGACATAGCGTTCCAATTTTGTAAAAGTAAAATTTTACAAAAACCATGATTAAATTGCTTATATCTCCCAAAATCTCAGGGCAACAAGAGAATATATTGCCGTCAAGTTATCTATAATAATTTTGTTTGTAAATATGGTCTATTATAAGGGAGCTCTAACGATGTTTTGTTTTGGGGGAAATGGTGTAGGTTGCAAAAGATGCATCTGAAAAAAGAGATCAATGCGGTTGAGCAGCATATCAAGAACCTCTTATCTCCATCAACTCCACATTACTTTAACACACTTTATGATCCATACAGAGATGGTGCCGACTTTACTCGTGGAAATCCTTTTAGTATGCGAGAGGGTGCTAAAACTGTGGTCTCTCATGGCCTCTGGCTCAACTTCCCTGACGATGATGCTCTCACTCAACTTGTGAAGCCACATGAGAGAAACTATAGGCAATTTGATATTTCATTTTTAATAGTTTAACAACCATCATGGATGAAGCTGGTCTTTTCAGTTTTGCTAATTTATTAGCCTTGTTTATATATAGGTATGTTGATGCAGTCACGACTAACCCCAAGGGAACTCTTTTCTCTATTTGTGGTATGAACCTTGCCTTTGACCGTGAGCTGATTGGCCAGGCTATGTACTTTGGGCTTATGGGAGATGGGCAGCCAATTACAGGTTATGACGACATGTAGGCTGGTTGGTAAGGTACATATATAAAAATATCTCCTTAATATATCTTCATTGACTCTTTTTTTCTTTTGTAACATTAAAATCTTCATTGACTCTCATTAGTGTTTATTTTTATCAATAAAAAGAAGCCATAGCCATTGCCTTTTCGGTATTATTTAAGTTATCACCTTGATATATACATGTTTCTACTAATATATCAACTTTGAAATGAGGATATATACCTTTCTCTCGTGTTTCCTAAAAAAAATATATTTGTACATATCGTTTTGGAAGGTGATATGTGACCACATGGGATGGGGAGTAAAGACGGGTCTGCCTTACATAGACCACAAGAAAGCCAGCAACCAAAATGAGAATCTGAAGAAGAAGTTAGATGGAATATTCTGGCAGGAAGAAGCTGTACCTTTCTTTCAATCAGTGAAGAATGCACTTCGGTGAAGCAATGCTACCTCGAGCTACCTAAGCTCGTCAAGGAGAAACTTGGAAAAGTGGATCCTTACTTCATCAAGCTTGCAGATGGAATGGTCACTTGGGCCGAAGCATGGGACGAGCTCAACACCCCAAAAGGAAACTGAAGCGCCAAACATGGACGATGGAAGTATAAAAAAAGAGTGTGACGTTGTTTATAAATAAGATCGATGATATGGTCACATGTGTGATCCTCTATGTTTCTTATGACTATATGGCCTTGTTGTTTGTAGCCATAAAAAGATGATCATTTGGCACTCGCTTTATAATAGACTTCCTTATTTTCTTTTGAGATAACACGGTGTGGTTGGCTTTGAAAGATATACAACCATTTCGCATAATATGTCAACTTTCATACATTACAAATTTACAAATTACATGTCTCTGTTATGTATTTTTCAAAATATGTTTGATCTGATTAATGATCAGCATTTAAGAGATCTAATAAGTTTATATATAGCAGTTAGCATCATCTATCAATGCCCAAGATAACAGTATTAGGAAAAAATTTCACATTGGTATCGATTCAACTCAAAGTCGGCATATCGATTTTATTCAAACATTTTGAGATTGACGATTAAAGAATCATCATTTTAATGGTTCCTAAATAATATATAATATAGATCGACCAATACTAGTAGTTTTGCATATTTCTGCTTCACAGAAACGTTTCATAATTGCAACGACACTCTATTTTGAGCCTAACGAGAATAACCATTTGTTTTGGCATACATTTATTTTGTAAATCTATAATTCAATACTAACGACAAATTGGTCAAGTGATTAAAAGGTTGCGACTTTCGAAATCATATATTCAAGTCATCTTTAGGTAGATTTATTTTCTAATTAAGAATTATACTATATTGGTCTGGACTCTAGACCAGTGGTGGTCTAGACCACAATACTTAACGAGTGTTTGTTATTCATTTTATTTTATGGTTCTAAGCGTAGTTAAGGAGTATTTCATAGTTTTTTTTGGTGCAAAGTATTTCTTTGCCTTCGTCTTTTTTTTTTGCCAAATACAAAAATCCACGACATCATCCATCCATTTTCACATTTCTTCTCTCATATAGGTTTTGAATTTTAGTTTTTAAAAAAATATTGTTAGTATTTAATATTATTTTGAAGAAACTACAGTATGTGTGTGTGGGTAAAAAGAAAAGACGAAGCTACAGTGTTTTATCATTCCAGCTTATCAACATTTATTTTATTCGTGCAATCACTTTGGGAAACTATTTCTTACTTCGTAGTATAGATGATAAAATTAGAATTATTAAAAGCGTGGATGAGAGAAGGACAACGCGCTATTAAAAATACAAAGAATGGCCTATACAGGTTTCGAACCTCTGACCTTCGCGTTATTAGCACGACGCTCTAACCAACTGAGCTAATAGGCCTTTGATAAATTTGTTATATAGGCTTTGAATCTTGCTATTTTAATTGTCAGTTTAATGGGATTTAACATAAAGTTTTGGGTTTGGACCAGAAGTATCCAAAGCCTCTTAATCCAAATAAGCTCACGTTCACTGACCTGGAATATAAATAGATCAACACCGTACAACATTTTAGGCGAAACACAATTTTAATATTTATTTATATTTTTGCACTATTCAAAAATTAGTAAGCATATAAATTCCCAAATAAAAATCCCCAACTGAAATTCTCTAATTGAATAACAAAATCATCTAATATACAAGAATACAGAAGAACCTACATAAAATTTAAGCTTCGGGTATAGGAAAAGGGAAGAAGATGAAGCATACAAGAGAAGATTTAGATCAATTTTTGGTTTTTATTAACATCAATCTCTCTATTCAGTATAAATAGTAGAGTATAATGGCAATTTTATTTTATTTAAAAGAGTTATATAGAATAAGAAGGTTACTTGAGTATTTTTCAGTCTCAAAGATTGTCTCAGCATTTGATTCCTATATACTTATACTATTTGTAATTTTATATTCGATTGAACATACACAACGTATAAATATTTTGCTTTCTTAACAACAGAATTTTGTTTCAGTAAAAGAACTGATGAAAACTTACTTTTGTCAACATAACGTTATCATCGATAGTACAAGAATTGTTACAGTTGCTTAGCAAGAAAAAAGTTCAACATTTAATTTTGTTTTTTATAATTGAGATTTTTTAAAAAAAAATACAAAGATGCATGTATGTATCTATAAATGGTGGGGCTAAAAAGATAATGATGTGTACATTACTTGGACATTTGATGTGGCTGGATTGGACCCAACTTGCTCTTTGATTGAGACCTAACTAAGACAGCTTTGCTCTTCATTCATTTTTTTTCTGTCAACGCTCTTCATTCATTTATTCTCTAGAATTTGAGTTGCTACCTCATAACTTTCGCCCTTCTTATGATCCTTGTCCGGTCTATATAATTGAATTAACTGTGTATAATGTTTCACAACAAGCCATCTATAATAACTTTTAGAATAACAAATATTGAAAATTCAATATCATCCATCCGTACGTCAAACTTTTGAGTATGAAACCAATGTATTTATAAACTGAAATGAATACACTCCAATTCTTCAAAATTACCAACAAGCTCAATGAAAAATTGTATTTGGTCTCCTTTTTTTTCTAAAAAGAACTTATATATAAATAGGTTTTAAAGTCTATAAAATATTTTTTATGCAAGATTCTTGAAACTTACACTAAAATGTTTATAACTTCTTAGGTCGATCTTATAACCGGTTTTGATTTTGAAATCAGAAATTAACATGGATAGAAAGATAACTATTTCCTAATTTTCATATAAAGTCTTGTGTCACAATGATTCAAAGCAACTTCACTATTTGATCTTGCGAATGCAAATATCACTCATCAAGACCATTCTTGGGATGTGAGTTAAAACGACTATTAAGTTTTTATGTGTTCTATCTTTCGAAACCACACTTCGAATGTATGACAAGTATTTTGGGGATTGAAAGATAGATATTACCTTCTTTCAAAGGAAACTAAATTTTTTATAGTATCAAAGGTACGGTTTAGTATATATATTGTATATAATGTGGTACGTTATACGTAATGAAGTGAAAGAGAGAAGAAAGGAATATTAAATGTGAGAAAAGAAGGGTGGAGATGTAACAAAGGCGAAGATGATGTATATTATTGGGACGTTGTCCTTAAGGCCACGAGCTTAGATTCTTTTAGTTTTGCTCAATTTGTTATGTTTCTACTTTTCCTTTTGTTGCTTACTACTTTTGCTCATCATAGTAGACTATCATCAAATGGGGTTCTCTAATCTCTCTGCTCTTGTTTATCATTTCAAATCTCAAGACGTACATGTTTAAATTTGGCTATATAACTACGACCATTTCTTTGACCAAAAAAAACTACGATCATTTCAGTGTGTACGGTTCTAAGACCATGATTTCTACGATATGACAAACTGAATAATTTGTTTATATATTGATGAAACAGAAATAAAATATATAATACTTGATACCAAAATATGATGAACAAATAATGATTTTGTGTGGAGACAAAACATTTTTTCCTTAATTTTTTAATTGCCCGCACAGTGCTTGCGCAATCAGAATCCCATGATACAACAACACTTTGACTATTCCTGCATCACTCAGAATATAAGCTAACGAATCTATTTTTGTGTTATACTCTCAGACACAAAATAAAAAAAATACTAGCATAGCTATTCTAATTGGGTTAATTGTTTATTTTCTTTGTTCTTGAATTTATCAGATTTCTTGGTCCATGAAATGAGAAGAGTATAATTTGATTTTATAACCAAAAACTCAGCGACCTTTTTAATGATATCATTATTTTTATGTTGCAAAAATAATCAATGTTTTAAGTTACAAAAATTTAACTAAATGATATAGATATTTACAAATGATTTTCGGTGAAAGAAATTAATCTTTTAGATCGTAAGTCCATTTTTTTGAATTCTAATCCCGAACTTGAACTCTGTCCAACTATCTTATTTCTCACTTTATTTTTCGAAGTAAGACATTTCACAAATGTTATATTTTAAGCTTTACAAGCAACCCAATTGGATGTTCATTTCTCATCAAACCTACTCCGCTTTTGACATGTAGTTACACTACTTCATAGTGTACAACATCCGGTTCACGAACGTCTTCATCCGAAAACTTACCAAAAAAGGTTTTAAACCATTTCGTCAAAACCGAATTCCAACAATGGTTACAGCGTACATGATTTTATATATCTTCTATGACGAAAATATATATGAAATCTACAAAGTTTGGTTAAAACCTACCACTACGAAAAATTATATTGATATCAAGTTAATTGATCATCAATTTCGATTTATTTATTTTAATCTAGATCATATATAGTAGGATCTACACCATAAACATTGCACCATGCTTCACACAATACATTTTAGAGGTTTGAATAGTTAAAATTATTCATCTGTTGTTGGTCCCCTTTGTTCCTTAAATCCTGCGTATAAATCTGTCAACGCAATACATTACACAGTTGTTAAATTGATTCTCAACTCTACCAATAACATCTATTGCCAAAGAAAAGGTCTATTTGTACTTCACTGTTACCGCTGAGCATTAAATATAAATAAATTTAATAGAACTCTCTAAAACAAAGGGTTCACACTTTATTCCAAAATAATACTAATTAAATAGACAAATTCATTTAAATATAAATTGCGTAAATATTTTTGTTGGTCAGGATTTTGTTTCGTATATCTACAGAGAAATCTCCGCCGTCAATGCAAAGCAAAGGTGACACTTGGGATGGTCCAGTGGTCCGTACTACAATGTTACTTCTCGCTCACGAGACGTCGATAATCAACATTTTATGTGTTACAAAAAAAAAACATTTTTTATATTTAATATTTTTCACTTTAGAAACGTGGACCTGACACTAGTACAAAATATACCAATGAGAAGTCGACACGAATCCTTATGAAAAACCACACTGGTTTTGAAAACAAGGAAAGCTTTTCCCTAAAACCGCTCTTACCTAAATCTCTCCATAAATAAAGAGTGAAAGAAAGATCCCGAGACTCAAACACAAGTCTTATCTTATAAAGAAAGAAAAACTTTCCTAATTGGATCATACCATAGTATGAGTTCTTTATCTCTCTTCTTGTAGTTTCTTGTTTTGTTTGGTTCTTTTAGAGGAAATAGTTTCTTAAAAAGGGATAAAAATGGGAAGGGGTAGGGTTCAATTGAAGAGGATTGAGAACAAGATCAATAGACAAGTGACATTCTCGAAAAGGAGAGCTGGTCTTATGAAGAAAGCTCATGAGATCTCTGTTCTGTGTGATGCTGAAGTTGCCCTTGTTGTCTTCTCCCATAAGGGGAAACTCTTTGAATACTCCACTGATTCTTGGTAACTTTCTCATTTAAGAAACAAAAAAAATATTTAAGTAATCGATTTGTCTCTTTTTTTCTTAAGTTGACTACTTGATTTGCCCTAATTAGTAACTACTGTACTTATTTAGGTATTTTCTAGGGTTTTCATTTGATTTGGATTATTAGAGTTAGATATGTTTACTGAATCTGTTAATTACTGTCAGAAAAATGTTTATTACTTAGATCTGTAACAACTAATAATCAAAGCTTAGGGCCTGGAGTTAATTTAACTTTAGAACAATAACTATACTATAATATTGATCTGGATATATATGTATGTGTGTATGCAGCATTATGAATTGTTTTGTTCTCTCCAAGCTGTCTTTCAAAAACTTGAATATTTAATTCTAAATTAATCCCAAAGTAAGAAAATAAAGTAAATATTTGGTTTCACTCGGCTCTTAGCTATGAACGCAAATATTAAATATGTTGTTGCTAATGATTTTGCAAATGGGTTACTCTTATAGATAAACAAAAGGATGAATGTTTAGTTTTGAGCTAGGGTTTTTGCAGCCCTGAACTCGTTATGAATCGTTTGATCTCCCAGTTGTGCTTTCCAAAATTTTGCAAATCTAAGAAACAAAATGGTTAGTTTCCGTAATTTAAATCACTATAGTATTAAATGTAGTTGCTTCGATCTGTTTTATTAAACTTTAGTAATTGCAACGCTGGAAATAAGGATGTCAAATCTGAGTAGGGGGTCATTGACCTCTGGGGATCCACGAAAAGAACTAACTTAATCCTATGTTCAGCTTCTTACCTATGGTCAAACTTAGCTCCAACAGACAACAGCTGTTCTTTTTTTTTTTGAAGTATTATCCCTGTACAAAATGAAAACAAGTTATTTGATCAGATTGTAATATTTTATTATACGGTGTCATTTCTAACAAGATTTCTTGTACACAATTACAATTTTTTTTTAAGAAACCGCAGCTAGAGGTATATGGTTATTGGTTCACTGTTTTGTTATAGAATTATTGTAGAGATCTGTACAGGATTTGATCTACGAAATGTTAGTTTTAACTTTTAAGAGATATAACTATAACTATTATATAAGACCTAGCTAGATCTACTCTAAAATATGTCATGAGGACTCGACCTTATCCTAAGATTGTATTTTACATAGTTAAATAAGAATATATATGTGTGATCATAAATGGTTGATGATATGAAAATATTCCTAATTATGTGAATTGAACAGTATGGAGAAGATACTTGAACGCTATGAGAGGTACTCTTACGCCGAGAGACAGCTTATAGCACCTGAGTCCGACGCCAATGTAAATCAATCTCTCTCTCTCTATTATTAACTTGTAAATTAAATAGATTTCTATTTCAACATTGCTGACATATCATTTTAGCAAAAAAAAAAAAAAACATTGCTGACACATCTGTATAAAACTTGTGACATGCAGACGAACTGGTCGATGGAGTATAACCGGCTTAAGGCCAAGATTGAGCTTTTGGAGAGAAACCAGAGGTACACTTACATTCATCATATAGATATGTACAGATGAAATAGAAAACTGGTAGGTTTAATGTTAGTTAAAACGCATGAATTAATAAAAAAAGTGCATGGATGCTATATTAAAATCCAGGCACTATCTTGGGGATGACTTACAAGCAATGAGCTCTAAGGAGCTCCAGAATCTAGAGCAACAGCTTGACACTGCTCTTAAGCACATCCGCTCTAGAAAAGTATGATTCTTATACAACTTAAACACATACTAGTGTTATTATTTGATCATTCGAATACATATGTATGAAATAGTATATGTGTGCGCATGTTTTATTGGTTGGATATGAAAAAATCAATCACGTCGATTAGAATGTACTTTTTGAATTACTCAATGTAATGGTACGTTTATGTTATGTGTGTTTATGCAGAACCAACTTATATACGACTCCATCAATGAGCTCCAAAGAAAGGTATGTACAAACCCGATCAAATGTATGTTTATATATAATAACTGCGTGTAAGAAACCTGTAGGGGAGCTAACACTCGTGCCGTTTTGGAAATGACAGGAGAAGGCCATACAGGAACAAAACAGCATGCTTTCCAAGCAGGTGACACTTGTCATCTATTTTTATTTCGTCAAAATGTTTTCTATTGCAGTCCTGTTAGCTTCCACTGTTCTACTCCACATTTCAAGCCAAGCTATACCTACGACTACGAGATCTTAGCATATATCTCCACTTAGCTTCGGCACCATTATAATTAAAATATAGATTAAAGAATCATCTTTATAGTCTATGATTGGTATACTCATCAGCCAGTACGTAGATAAGTATTGCCCGTTTAGTTTTAAGGTTGTCTTTCGGATGGAAAATATTTGAAATTGAAACGTCGTCTCATATAATTCTATTTTGGTCATATATATAGATACTACTCCTAATTAAAAATATTGGGCTAAATATATTTAAGACATGTATACGAGTTTATTACATGACGCAATATATTGGTAACTATTAAAGATCTAAATACAACTATATATATGATATATATATGGTATGATGATGATGATATGGTATGATATAAGTTGGTAACAAACTGGTATGTGAAATTGGAACTTGTCAGATTAAGGAGAGGGAAAAGGTTCTTAGGGCGCAACAAGAGCAATGGGACGAGCAGAACCATGGCCATAATATGCCTCCGCCTCCACCCCCGCAGCAGCATCAAATCCAGCATCCTTACATGCTCTCTCATCAGCCATCTCCTTTTCTCAACATGGGGTAATTAAAAATTCGTTCCTCTTGCTTTCAAGTACATATATATATAGCCATATGTGTTATATATTCAAGCTAGTTAGGTGTTATAAGTCCAATGAGTTAGGTTCTATGTTAGTGATGGTTAGATGTCTAAGATGTGAACTTGTGAATTATAAAGTACTTACACTATGATTTTTCATGTATATATTAATGTATAGGTCATCAATCCAATGGTCATAAAAAAAACAAAAATTAGATGGAAGGGCTTCTCAAAGCCTAGAAAACCTTTGGGATCACGTCGTTTTTCTTGTTGTTTAAATTAAAACTTGAGTTAGTTAGATAAAAACTATATTTGATATAGGTCTTTACGAATTTCACTACAAAACATATGATAGTTTTGTATGCTATATCATGTGTATATGAATGTGAATGTGAATGCAGTGGGCTGTATCAAGAAGAAGATCAAATGGCAATGAGGAGGAACGATCTCGATCTGTCTCTTGAACCCGTTTACAACTGCAACCTTGGCTGCTTTGCCGCTGAAGCAATTCAATAATAATATTTGTAATCATCAATAATGAAACAATGAGCTACATATATTTGGCGAGCCCTTCTTATCCAATTATAAATTTATGTGGGCAATTTCCATGTTCCTGTATCATATATATATATAAATTAGCAAGTTCCTATTTTTTCTCTTTGTATCTTTCTCAAGTTCTTTTGCTTCAGTACGTGGCAAAAATTGTAATATATTTTCAATATCTGAATTTATATTTTTGAACCTTCTAATAAATCAGTGTCCAAACTCAACAAATAAGTCTCACCCGTGTCTAAGAAATTGAATCTTCAGCTACCTTCCTTTAAGATCTTTTTATATTACCCCTGTTCGGGGCATGATCGCCGCGTCTAGCGTCTGCGACAAGAAATAAAACACGCTGACAATGGTGGTGAGATAAAAAGTGTCGCAGGTATGAGTTACAATAATCACCAGTATGACTTGTAACTATCGACGGTGTGAGTCGTAACTGACGCTAGCTTTTTTAGCTATCAATTATTTACCGAAATATGCCGCTGCGTCTCTGATTATTAACACCGCTGTCAGTGCTCTCTCTGCAATCTCGAGTTACAGCAACAAAAATACATGAACCTTTGTGTCGCTGACGCTAGAGGTGGCGTTTGCCAAAAGAACAGGGGTATTGTAGGTCTCTTGAAATAAAGAATCTTAACAACTTTAGTTATCAAATCTAATGCTTAAAATTATTTAAATATTTATATCAAAGGTTCATGAAGAGAAACTAAAGGCAGTGAATCCGCGGAGATAATAACAGTCAACAGCAAACTAACTAAGGATACATACAGTAAATATTTAGATGATTAAAATTAGCAATTTCATTGAAAAAATACATACAGTAAAATAAACAAATATCCATTAAATACGAGTATACACAGGAATAGGAGAGATAAAGGTACATTTTCCTTATCCCAAATGGATTTTATCACATATCAATTGATTAAATACCATATAAAATAATCATTTTTCCAAATAATAAGTCAAAAGAATCTGGTCGAAGTCTTCCAAAATCTATAAAAAATTAGTTACAACATAAATAAATTAAAAAAGAATTGGAGACGAAGAAAATTTAGCAGCCGCCAAGAATCTGATGATAACTCTTATAGTTACTCCACCTGCTCTGTAATCTCACCCTCCAAGAAAAGCATTGTCTGTGAAAATCAGAAAACATACATCAAAAGATAGAACATAACCAACAATTATATGTGTTAAAATATATATAGATAAAAAAAAAACCTTGGAACAAAAGGGACAAGCTGCACTTCTCTCCATCCATTCATAGATGCAGGCAAGGTGAAAGATATGTCCACATTGTAGAACTGTTTTAGGATTATCCTCAGTGTACTCTGTCTCCAATCACAATAGTAATGAGTTAACACACACAACAATCTTTAAACCAAAAAAAAAAAAAATTTTAGTAGAGTTACTAGTTTTACCGTAGAAACATGTGGGACAAAAGTCTTCTTCTTTGTTGGTGGCGACATTGGAAAATTCCCTTCTTTCCAGGTTTCGAGATAGTTGCTCGTACTGCATCAAAAACGAAGTAGTTAGGTTTTGATTAGTTATGAAATTTCTATAAAAGGAAAGTAGGGTTTATATATGTGGGCGATACCTTGAGGGGAAAGCTATTCATTATTGGGTGGCTGAAGCCTGGGATTCTAGGTACGTTTGGAGATTCATTATCTTGCTCTGGAACTCGAAGACAGCAAAGTAAAATACCCATTGATCAAAGAAGAACAGAAGAAGATTGATCAATGTTTTTTCTATCTTCTTGGATCGATCTTAGAGAGAAGGAAAAATTCAATTAAGCAGGAGACAAAAGCAACAAACTTGGAAGCTTTAGTCCGTAATTGCAGCTATGTAGATTCTTTGGAGAGCAGCACAAGGCAACGTGGAGATTTTGTGGGATATATTTTTTTTATTAAAAAGAGTTTTGGAATTTTGACTGCTTTTTTGGAATGTTAACTTCTTTTTTTTTTCATTCTCCAGTTTATAAACTCCAGGCATCGTTTTTTTTATTCTTTAAATGCAAAAAAGTAGAAAAGTTAAACTTAATTGAAGAGTTAATTTTTATTTCTTTAAAAATATTTAGTTATTAGTTTGTAACCAATATAAAATTCACACGAAAAATGGAAGATATTAATGGATTAGAAAAGGAAAGATGATTTTTTTTTTGAACACAAGGAAAGATGATTATGGTGGTTATTTAATTAAGAAAAGGAAAGATAATAACCCAACTCTACTAGGAATTTTTTTAGTTTTACCACTTTTCACTTTTCAAACTAGAGAATATACATTAGTTTTTACACCCAATTGATGAAGTATATGATTTTGTGTCATCATTAATGTATAGCTTTTGATTCAGCTAAGATGCAAAAGAAGACTCAATTTATTCATTCGATCAAAGATTATAAAAAAAATGAGACCTTTTTTGTTGTAAAGAAATTACAACTTTGATTTTAAAGATTGGATTATGCTATCCTTGGGTTAGAATCATATCATCTTTGGTTCTTTCTGGAACACCCTCTCTCATACAAACAAGAAGATAAAGTGGAACGTGATCCAATATTTGATGTGTTACATGAATGATGCAGAAGATGATACAAACTCAAAACCAGTAGACTCTACTTATACCTTAACGATAATAAGATGCCACTAGAAGCCGAACAAATCTACACAAAAGAGATTATATTTGTCAATACATTTTATATATTCCAGAGCATTCTGGAGAGCCATGTCACAGTGTTTTCATCCGCTTATAAGAATGTTCAGATTCTCCATCAACGCTTGGATTCCTTGGTCGTGTAGCACGTTCAGTATCAGATGACAATGGATTCTGCATTTACAAAAATGTATCAACATCATGATATCTTATATAGTTTCCTCCTCTTACACTAAACATGACGCATTTTGCAAAATGAGAACCTTTTCCGATGAATCGTTATGTGTTAGTCCTTGGTTTGCTCGCTTCCCAAGATCAATCTGCACAGAAAGTTTAGCATGGGAGAGATCAACGCCTGCGTTCTGGAGTGCTTGTGTTAATGAGCTCAATAGCCTGTTCATATCAGAAGCGATGTAAACATTAATAACGAGCCAACACAACAATTGCCTCGCTTATTGACAAAAAAAAAGTAACAGTATTGAGGTAACTTACTCATGCGAGTAGGCAGTAGAGATGCTAATGGTTCCACCTTCAATAACCAGGTCACTATTACTTTGGCCTGCCCCATCACTTGTTGCAGGGCATTCCTTATAAGCATGTTCACCGTGTACAAATGGTTGTACAGGCGGTAACTCCTTGTCGTCTACCTCGGAATGACTCTCTACTGGTTTGAAAACCGGAGCTCTTCCTTTATCAGACTCAACAGTGTTTTGCATTTCTGCAACATTTACATGTGCGGAGGCCACTGTGTTTTCTTCAAACTTCCCAGGAAACGGTATCACTGGACCAGACCCATTACTTACAGGTACTGGATGGTTTGCTAAACTCTGAACTCGCCAGTGATTATTCCTCTGTTTCCAGTCAAAAGTAACATAAGATTCAGCTAGAAGTTACAACAACACTAGTGGCAGAAAGGCTTTCAAGTGCAAAAATTGTGTTGCAATCAAAACCATCAGAAAAGGGTGAAACTTGTTACCCAAGGAGTCAACTTTGTAGGTTCCTGACTCCAACCTGGATACGGTCCTTCATACTTCTGCACCTTCTCTTGTAAAAACTGAACATAATCTATCACCTAGAAATAGAAAGGTCGCTATCAAGTTAACAAGTTCTAAAAAAAGCTAGGATCTTCGCATTAAAACATCCATGAAATCACCTCTAAAAGGAAAGAAGCAGTATCTCTCTTCTGCTCACTGTTGGGAATGATTTCTCTCAATACCTGAAACCTGACCAGAGAGATTCACAGATTCAGCATTCAGATGGAAACGTAGCTAAAGCTTGAAACTTTAAACATACCTTTCATTGATTTTGCTTCTTCTTCGCTGCTCCGTGACTGAATGTTTAGAGCGTATCGCACTAGCCTTATCGTTTTCCTTCGCATCAGCTTCAGAAATCAAACATCGAATTAGAGAAACCCACTAGAAACCCATCTCGATTCGAATCTACATAGCTCCAACTACACACAAATCGAAGAGCTACAGCTATGAATTGGATCGGAGAATTACCTCTGCTCGGTGCGGTGTTACTGTTATTGGAAGAAGGACCGTCACGTTTCGAGGTGTAATCGTCTTCTCCGTAGTCTTCCTCCTCTTGGTTTCCCTTTCCGGTTCGCATCTTCGCCGGAGAATTACGCAATCGAGATGAGTTTTCTCAAGCTAGTGCGTTTTTTTTTGGTCGACTCGTGACTCGGCACAAGGGTTTGATTGTCTGCGGCAGAGACTCGTGAGCTCACCTCGAGTTTTTAGCCGTACGTTTGCTCGTCATGACACGTGTACGATGGGATGTTTGATACCCGGTTAGTCCAGTTATCGAACCGTAAGCTGTGACGACACGTGGGGTTCACGTGATGAGACGGGATTTTAACCTATCAGGATTAATGATAAAAGGGCGTCACGTGATGCACGTGGTCTCTTGTGATCTGTTATCAACGTTTGTTTTAAAAGCAACGGTATATGTTTAAATGGTGCGGTAGAATATGCTCTAAATAATTCAACTTTCATCTTAAACACCTACAGTATTTTTATTCGTAGACTCATAATGTTTCACATTCATAAAATGTTATTGCATGGAAACGTTTTTGTTCGCATTTCTGAAATTTTCCAAATCTAAGAGTTAGCTAAGTTATTTAATCTGTCGTATATTTTAAATTTAAATACGTTAATTACGAGTATTAAATATGGTCCAACCAATTGGATGGACTAGGTTGAATCATAACTCAATGGATTATATCCAATTCAGTTTTCTTATCAATGGACTTGGGTTTTATCGAGTTTGGAGGGGTATGGGTTTGATCATTTGGGCTTTGCAAGCCCAATATCTATTAAAGCAAAAAGGAAAAAAATTATCAGAGCCAGGTTTCGATCCTGGGACCTGTGGGTTATGGGCCCACCACGCTTCCGCTGCGCCACTCTGATTTGATGAAAGTATGCCTACAAGATATTATATTGTTTGTATAAATTGATTCTAACGTTTAAGCCAAAATGTTAGAAGCGGGTCGGGTCTACAAAAGATCCATGAAAAGCCTGAGACAGAAACCAAAGGTTTTATGAAGGGTTTATTTTGGAGGCCGCCGGCGTCTTCTCTCTTCTCTTCACCCAAGTCTCACTTTTAAACTCTCATCTCTATGCCCGCATCGATTTCTCGTATAGTTCTCAACCATTCGTGATAAAAAATGTGGAGAAACATTGTCGCCAGAGCTGCGTTGAGAAAGATCAAACCTTTCTCCGGTTCCACCTCCGGCAACAGAATCCATACCGTCCTTTCGTCGATTGATCAAGTGGGTAGCGTTCGAACCCGATCAGCCACAAACCCAGTTAACGAATTGGGAAGAGCGACCTCTGTTCTTCACGGTCAACGTTTTGCGTACAGAGACTTCGCCACAGCTGCGCAAGCCATCGCTTCGACTGACCATGAAGACGAATCCTCTTCTGGGTCTGAAGAATTTAACGAATTGATGATTGAAATGGAGAAAGAAACCGAGAAAATCCGCCAAAAAGCCAGACTTTCAGCGAAACAGCCAAAGAAGCTAGTGGCGGGAATGGGAGCTCAAAAGTATTACTCTTTGAAGCAGCGACAAGTGAAGCTCGAGACCGAAGAATGGGAAAGAGCGGCGAGAGAGTGTCGTGAGATTATAGAAGATATGTGTGAGCAGAAGCTTGCTCCGAACCTTCCTTACGTGAAGTCTCTGTTTCTCGGATGGTTTGAGCCTCTGCGTGACGCTATTCAAGCTGACCTTGATGCGTTTAAAGTTAAGAGAGGGAAGATCCCTTATGCTCCTTATATGGAGCAGTTACCTGCTGATATGATGGCTGTTATCACTATGCATAAGATAATGGCGCTGTTGATGACGAATGCTGAAGGGGTTGGTGTTGTTAGAGTAGTGAATGCTGCTACTAATGTTGGGGAAGCTATTGAGCAGGAAGTGGGTGCTTTTGATTCTGTTAATGTGTTGTTTGATACAAGTATAGATTGGGTTAATGGTATGTGTGTCTTGTTACTTGGATCAGGCCAGGATCAACAGCTTTATTCAGAAAGGTAAGAAGAAGAAGAAGAAGAAGGATGAGAGTCCCGAGACGGTCAATGATGACAGAGAAGCTGTGGATGCTTCAGGAGAGACTGAGACTGAAGAAGCGGTGAAGCTGAAGAAACAAATTAACACACTGTTGAAAAAACATAAGGTGAGGCAAGTAAGTGGAATAGTGAAAGCGCATGACTCGTTCAAGCCATGGGGTCAAGAGGCTCAAGTGAAGGTTTGTTTGTTACTTACACACTTGTTCGTTGCATAATGCTTTCTAGTAAATATTGGCTCTTGCATTTCTAGGTTGGGGCGCGTTTGATTCAGCTATTGTTGGAAACTGCTTATATACAACCTCCAGTTGAACAGTTTGATGATTGTCCACCAGAGATCCGTCCTGCTTTTAAGCAATCTTCCAAAAATGTCACATTAGAAAATACGTAAGAGTCTTGTGATTCTATAATTTCTGTTATGTCTCTGTCTCTCCCTCTCCTTGTACCTGCTGCTTATTTACATTCTATTGTGTTCTTCATCAGAAAATTAAGCAGGAGATATGGTTGCATTGAATGTGATCCTTTGATCCGAAAGGGCCTTGACAAATCAGTAAGCAGAATTGTTGACTCTATTTTTGCTGTTCTTTTATCGGATAACATTCATATACCTTTGTGATGTTTGGTGTGAAGTGGACGATCTTTTACCACTATACATCAAGGTATATTGGTTGGAGTCTGAGACAATCTTTCTACGGTTTTCTAAGTAATTTTCTTATCTATCAGGCTAGACATATGGTCATTCCCTACTTGCCAATGCTAATACCTCCTCGGAACTGGACAGGGTATGAGATGTTTGCTCCTTTTCTGGGCATTCGTTTATGTGTAGCCGTCATGGTATATCCTGAAAAGTTACCTCGTACAAGTAGGTTTCTAAATAGCTATGTAACTTGATAGTGTTTTGCAGGTATGATCAAGGGGCACATTTTTTCTTGCCTTCATACATCATGAGAACAAATGGATCTAAACAACAACGTATTGCAGTAAAACAAACTCCCAAGGCGCAACTGGAGCCAGTATTCAAGGTGTGAGTTGCTTGAGCTTAACTATTGGGTGCTTAAGCAGAATAACAGAGAAGTTCACGTGATCCCCTTTGTTTTAACTAGGCTTTAGATACTCTTGGAAACACTAAATGGAGAATAAATAAAAAGGTGTTAAGCTTGGTGGACAGAATCTGGGCCAATGGAGGTCGTCTTGCTGGTCTGGTTGACCGTGATGACGTGAGATCTCTCTCTCTCTATCCTCCTTCCTTTTTTGATCTGCTTCTGGATCTTTTTCACTCTTCTCTTAACATCTTCTTTATAAACTCCAAAAGGTACCCATTCCAGAGGAGCCCGACAGTGAGGACCAGGAAAAAGTAAAGCAATGGAAATGGAAATTGAAGGAAGCAAATAAGGAGAACAGCGAGAGACATTCACAAAGGTGTGATGTAGAGCTCAAACTCGAGGTAACAAAAAAAGACTGCTTCCTTGTTGCAACCCTTTTTGTTGCTCTGATCAATGAGAACATCATTTTACTTTCATTTGAATAAGCAGGTGGCACGTAAAATGAAGGATGAAGAAGGTTTCTACTTCCCTCACAACGTTGACTTTCGTGGCCGAGCGTATCCCATGCATCCATATCTTCATCATCTCGGGTCTGATCTCTGCCGTGGCATCCTTGAGTTTTGTGAGGGAAAGCCTCTTGGGAAATCAGGGTTGCGGTGGCTGAAGATACATATAGCAAACTTATATGCTGGTGGTGTTGATAAGTTTGCTAATGAGGATCGAGTTGCATTTACCGAGAGTCACTTAGAAGATATATTTGATTCTTGTGATAGACCTCTTGAAGGAAAAAGATGGTGGCTTAATGCAGAGGATCCCTTTCAGTGTTTGGCTGCTTGCATGAACCTTTCGGAAGCTTTGAGAAGCCCTTTTCCTCAAGAAGCTATATCTCATATCCCCATCCACCAGGTACTCGCTAAATTGTATCATCAGAAGTAATAAAATGTTGGTGGTTAATGACTTTGAAAAAACTGTACTTATCTGTTGGTGCTGTGAGTTAGAAAAAGGTTTCACATCACAATGTTTTATCTTTTGTCTAATGTAACCATGCATGAACATGAACAACTTTCTTGCCATTCTAGTAAATTGAAATTATACAGGTTCCTTAGTTGCTTTGAATTTATCGAAGTTTTAAGTAGAAAATCTTACTTTCTGTATATTTTTTTTTGTTGCAAGGATGGCTCATGTAATGGTTTACAACACTATGCTGCTCTTGGGAGGGATAAGGTATGCCATGAGTTTTACAGTAACTAATTATTTTTTTACTTTTAGATATCCATTCATACATAGGGAAATTTATTTCTCGTAAGGTTATCCGATTCAGTTTTTTAATTGGTTCTGTTCATAGACTGGAGCTGCTGCTGTCAACCTCTTTACAGGTGAAAAGCCGGCTGATATTTATGCAGATATTGCTGCTAGGTACTATTTCTATCTCTCTATTTCTTATCTCTCCGGCTACAGTGTCACTGTTATCAGAAAGACCTTTTTATTTGGTTTAATTTTTAATCAGGGTTCTCAAGATCATGCAGCAAGATGCAAAGGAAGATCCTGAAACATTTCCCTATGCCAAGCTCATGCTTGACCAGGTTTTTTACATCTCTTGCTTGTTAAATCGGGTCACTTTCTGCCAAACGTATTACCTGACAACCAAGTTTTCTTTATGACTATCTTATGAACATACTATTGAAATTCCCTAGGTTGACAGGAAGCTGGTAAAACAGACTGTCATGACAACAGTGTATGGTGTTACTTATAGTGGCGCACGTAACCAAATAAAGAAGAGGTTAAAAGAGCGTGGTGCCTTTGCTGACGATTCACAAAATTTTCATGCAGCTTGTTATGCAGCTAGTGTAAGGAAATGATAATTTACGTGCAACAATCTATGCTTTGTGTAGTTGTGCATTATTAAACTGTGAATGATTTTTCTGGATTTTGGGACCCCTCACTCCTCTATTGGTTCTGTTTCTAAGGTCACTACTAACGCACTGGAAGAGATGTTTGGAGCTGCTAGAGCCATTCAGATTTGGTTTGGTAAATGTGCAAAGGTCAGTGCTTATGCCCGTGAAGCTCTTGTTTGAAAGAATTTTCACTTGATAATTGATTAAGAACAATGAGAGTTGTTTCCTGTGGTGTCAGCTAATAGCATCTCAAAACAAAGCAGTTTGTTGGACGACTCCTCTTGGACTTCCAGTTGTACAACCCTATCGCCAGCCTGGAAGACACTTGGTAATGCTCTTTTCACTTATTTGATTACTGAAGAACACAAATGATCAGATGAATGCAACTGAAACTGAGAGGCATCAATTTTTGCAGGTTAAGACTACCCTTCAGGTGTTGACTATACAACGAGATACTGAAAAGGTTTTAGCCTATATCCTCTTATCTAATACATTGACAAGTTTTAAAGCTGTATTGTCTCAACGTTGTGCACCATATACTGTACTCTTGGTTTAGATAAAGGCAAGGAAGCAGATGACAGCTTTCGCACCAAATTTTGTACATTCCCTTGATGCGTCTCACATGATGATGACAGCAGTCGCTTGCAACAGTGCAGGTTTGAGTTTTGCAGGTCAGCTCTAAGCCTTTCCATATTCATTTTTTACTGATATAGATTTGGTGCGTGAGCATTACCCATAATACGAGTTTTCTAATTTGAAGGTGTGCATGACTCATTCTGGACGCATGCAAGCGATGTTGATCTAATGAACAAAATACTCAGAGAGAAGTTTGTTGAGCTCTACGAGAAGCCAGTCTTAGAAAATGTAAAAGAATCTCCTTATTATACAATTTTGCCAATGCACTTTATAAGTTTATAACTAAACTCGTGATGGATGGTTTTATCTTGGTAGCTGTTAGAGAGTTTCCAAAAGTCCTTCCCAAGCCTAAAGTTTCCACCTTTGCCAGAACGAGGCGACTTTGATCTAAGAGAGGTCTTACGGTCGCCATACTTCTTCAACTAAGTACATAACAGAAGCTACAATGCTCCATCAAACATTCAGGGCAGAGTAAGCTTGCCTCTTCTTGCCAATAATAATAGCCACATTGATGAAAAGGGAAAAGATTCTTTGCAATCAGCAATGAGGAATGTTGATGGTTAACTTAACTCAGAGGTGGGCTTAGGGATTACTTGTAAATAACAAAGGAAGAAGAGTGTGTCACACCTTGGCATCAGGGAAAGGCGTTGGATCGGAGTATGGAACCACCGGTTGTGCTCTTCATGTCATCATCTCTATAAGTTAACCTCATGTTAATTTCAGGATAAATGACCGAAAACAACTTAATAGTAGAGAACTTAATGAAATTTGCTAATCTCATGTTTTGATTCATAATGATTTTTTGGTTATCCAATTATATTGCCTCATATGATAGTTGTATGAAAACATATAAAAATATCTAAAATATTTTTTTGTCATAAAAAAAGATTTTAAAAGAAATTTGTTTTATTAGGCAAATGAATATCTCTAGGTTCAGATTTACTTTTAATATTCATAAACTCGTGTTTTAACATCTACATTCATATATTTCCTATTCAAACTCTCTTAATAATTAATTGCGTAATTGAAAAATTGTTTGAGGTAACAAACAACCAATATCAATTATATAAAAATGACAAGCATATAGATCCATCTTGTGAATAATTTTATTTGTAAATTGTAGTTCATAGAGGTTTTGGATAATTAACTAATTAGTAATTCCATAATTAATATGTATTGGTTATTTATTTTGGAATTTTTTACTATTTAATGAAATTATAAAGTACACAACATCGTTTTATTTGATTTTTGTTTTAAATATGTATATACTCCTTAGTCATGTGGTCAATAGATAGTTGTTGTATATGTGAAATTTTTATTTTACCTATAAAAATATGCTATGAATAAATCGAAATGATATTAAACTGTACAACGCTTGTACATTGTATTGTATATTGCCTAAATCATATATAAATGCACATCTTATAGGTATATTGTGGAGAGATTTGATACGAATGCTTTTATAACCAAGGCAAACAAGAAAAAAGACAGCAATAAATACGAGAATTATCAAATAAAATTATTTTGCTTTTATAGGTATACGAATCTATTTACTTAACAAATCAATCGTAATTGTGTTTTTATAGATAATGTAGATAACCTACAACAATAAAGCAATATCGTAGACAACATGTACAAAATACAAAATTTAACTAATGGAAAAATGTATTTCAATCTCAACCGATATATTGAGAAAAAAATGAACATTGAGCATTTTGATAATCTACTTACATCCTAAATTAATGTGAGATATAGTAGTACTAATTTGACTAAAGAAACATTAATAAATGATTGTTTAAAAGATATTAAAATGCGGTGAGCGTGGATCGAACACGCGACCTTCAGATCTTCAGTCTGACGCTCTCCCAACTGAGCTATCCCCGCTACATGTGCAGTAAATTATATTTGCTTATAATCTTAGCTAAAGAAAGATTAATAATAATCAATATTCTAACCATAAATGTTTCTATTTTTGCATTTTTTGTTTATTCAAAACAATGCTAAAAATATATTGAAATGCGGTGAGCGTGGATCGAACACGCGACCTTCAGATCTTCAGTCTGACGCTCTCCCAACTGAGCTATCCCCGCTACATGTCTTATAACCTTTAATCAAAGATTATGATGATATTTAGCAATACTAATTTTTTGCCGAATAACTCTTCAATATTCGCACCATGTGGTCTTGTTTTATTTTTTTGCATTTTTTTTGGTTAGTCAACTTAGAAAATATTAAAATGTTTTGAGCATGGATTGAACCACAACCACATTCTCTTTAAATATTCAGATTGACGCTCTCCTATGTGAGATATCTCCACAACATATCCAATGACTTATATTTGTTCAATAAATCAGATAATGTATCTTGAGTCCATGAGAATACCTCAGGTATATTATTAAAATATCTAAGAATATATTACTGAATTTCAGATTTTGATTTTTATTTCATGAATGCTGACTGTGAATTTCAAAAATGCCTAATTTCATGTGTCGTATTAGCTTGTTCACCAGATCTAATCTTTGGGTTACTGTGAGTCTCACCAACATTAAGTTCAGTACTTGGATACTGCCCTTGAAATGAAGCATGAATCAGCCGGAAACTGAGCTATATTTGGATGGAGGAAACTACCTACATTTGGCAGGAACAATCAGTTGCCTTTAGGAGGCAACATATTACAACCCATTTCATTATTACCCTGAAGGAAGAAGATGAGGCGTTACCACCATTGATATCAGGGCTGAGCATCAATACTTGACTCGGTTTATACTAGCTACTTGACTGGCACTTGGCTTAAAAGATTAAGTACTTGTATTGCGTATTCGTGACCAAGGTTTGTCTTTGGTTGATTCACGAGGGATGGCAAAGGAAGAAGTGATGAATTGCCTTAGCTGCAAATGTCCTGATGGAAAGAAGAACTGTAACTATTCCCCCCCCCCCTCCCCCCAAAAAAAAAACTAGTGAGTCATACCCTTGAGACAAGGGAAGATAACAGAGCAAGGGAACAAGTAGTAACCATATTATGTGTCCAAAGAATAGTTTCGTCATCTTAAATTTAATAATAATTTAACATTTAAATATTCTTATTATTATTAATAAATGAAAATATTAAATTAGATTTGTTGATATTATGTATTTTAACATAGGTGGATACTATATAATAAAAATCATTCTAATTTTTAATATACTGAGTATCTAAATATTTAATGTATAATTATCTTTTTTTTAAAAAATTTATAGAAACAAATTATGTAAAAAACCACTATAGTAATTAAAATGTATTAACATTTGAAAACTCAAATAATTGAATATTTTAAATATTGTCATTATTATCCATCATATTTGGGTGAAAACTAAAGTATATTATACATTAAATTCTTCTATGTTATTATAATGAACTTTCAAATTTGCAATAGATTTCATATTTTTTCCTCTTTAAAACTTCTACCTTTTTAACTTTCTTTTATAAAAGAAGACAATAGGACTCTTCTGTTCATTAACACTTGTACAATCAAAATAAACAAGAAAAAAAGTTCTAAGTTACAATTAGCAATGGAGAAAACGTCTCTCAAGCTTGTTCTTCTGTTCTCCCTCACAGTCATAGCATTTTGTATGGTTCTTTCTTGATATATAATTTTTGGTTTGGTTTTGTATTGAAGTTTTGTGGTGCGTATATGTGAAGGTTCATATTTGGTTGATGCAAGAGAGATGACAGAAGAAGTGAATTGCCTCAACAGAAAATCTCTAACACCTAAAGCGGAGACCAATGTGGTTTGCAACAAAGATAACGACTGCACAAAGTACTGTCCCAAAGGCTGCAACCCTAGTAGTCCATGTGTCTGTACGTGTACTAAATTAGGTGAATGTTTCTGTCAGTGTCAAGCCATCCAAATCCACCATAATTGATAACTTAAATAAGACAGAGGAGCAATAGAATTCAAATATATATTTTTTTTAATAACATTTTTAAATCAATTTAGTATTCCCCTTGAAAAAACATATCTGCACCACTCATAAAAGCACCTCCAATGGAATGTTTTCGCTCCGAGATTCTTAAAATACATAGATGTGTATATACATATTTATATTAGTATTTAATTATGGGGTTTTCTAACTTTTTGATTGGGTTTTTCGTAAAGTTGTAAACATATCTGCACCACTCATAATACATTGGATTTTGATATAATTTAAGTTTTAATGTATGTGTTGACAAAAATGCATGAAATTAAACAGCTTCAATCATGATCAAACAATGTCTTCATGTTTAATGGTTGCTTTTGTTTCAAGTTTCAACCCTCTCTAATTCTTTAACTAACCTTTTCGCAACTCGAAAATCTGAAGATAATGAATATCTCGAGTACGTGACTCAATCTTCTCTTGAAATCGCATGATGATATGAGAAAAAAATCTGTATTAAGAAACTCATTACACTTGCTAATTAAACAAATACATCTCAGTCTGATGAGATTGTTTATTAATGTCAAAACCGAACAACATATCCTAAAACTTCATTAGCTATAGTTAGATTGTGGTGCCATTTTGCTGTGGTCTTCCTTACGAGAGATTCTACTATCTCGGGTCTCTCCCTTTCCCACATCACAAACTTGAAGTTGCGTGTACGTGGACCAAATGACTCTGACACCATTTGATACATATTAGAGAATCATTATCCCGGGTTCTTAGGAGGGGTTCTTGCACTGTTTGTGGGCTCCACTGACATGTGGGGTCCATGAATAGTGTAAGAACCGCTTCTAAAAACTGTTAAATAAGAACCGGTTATAGATGGTTTCTTACACTGTTTGCGGGTCCCACTGACACGTGGCGGCCCACGATTGGTTTGTTTTTTAATTTTTTTTTTAATCAGCAAAAAAAATAAAAAAAATTAAGAACTCCTTTAAGGGTTCTAGGAATAATGATGCTCTTAGTGTATTACTTAGTGTAAGTGCTCCACAATCCATAACTAAGGCCATATTTTCATTGACCAAAAGGTTTTAGTCCCGTAAAAGAAAAAATCATTCATTTAGTTCTGTTAGTTATATTTAATCGATATGACTTGGTCATCTAGTTAAACCATTTTAATTAAAATGAAAAGCTACAATGCTTTTATAACCAAGGCAAACAAGAAAAAAGACAGCAATAAATACGAGAATTATCAAATAAAATTATTTTGCTTTTATAGGTATACGAATCTATTTACTTGACAAATCAATCGTAATTGTGTTTTTATGGATAATGTAGATAACCTACAACAATAAAGCAATATCGTAGACAACATGTACAAAATACAAAATTTAACTAATGGAAAAATGTATTTCAATCTCAACCGATATATTGAGAAAAAAATGAACATTGAGCATTTTGATAATCTACTTACATCCTAAATTAATGTGAGATATAGTAGTACTAATTTGACTAAAGAAACATTAATAAATGATTGTTTAAAAGATATTAAAATGCGGTGAGCGTAGATCGAACACACGACCTTCAGATCTTCAATCTGACGCTCTCCCAACTGAGCTATCCCCACTACATGTGCAGTAAATTATATTTGCTTATAATCTTAGCTAAAGAAAGATTAATAATAATCAATATTCTAACCATAAATGTTTCTATTTTTGCATTTTTTTGTTTATTCAAAACAATGCTAAAAATATATTGAAATGCGGTGAGCGTGGATCGAACACGCGACCTTCAGATCTTCAGTCTGACGCTCTCCCAACTGAGCTATCCCCGCTACATGTCTTATAATCTTTAATCAAAGATTATGATGATATTTAGCAATACTAATTTTTTGCCGGATAACTCTTCAATATTCGCACCATGTGGTCTTGTTTTATTTTTTTGCATTTTTTTTGGTTAGTCAACTTAGAAAATATTAAAATGTTTTGAGCATGGATTGAACCACAACCACATTCTCTTTAAATATTCAGATTGACGGTCTCCTATGTGAGATATCTCCACAACATATCCAATGACTTATATTTGTTCAATAAATCAGATAATGTATCTTGAGTCTATGAGAATACCTCAGGTATATTATTAAAATATCTAAGAATATATTACTGAATTTCAGATTTTGATTTTTATTTCATGAATGCTGACTGTAAATTTCAAAAATGTGTAGTTAAATAGTATCTGACCTAAATTGTAGTTAAATAGTATCTGACCTAAATTGGTATTACAAGATTTTTTTTAAATTTTTACCCTTTTTAACTTCCTTCTATAAAAGAAGACAATCAGACTTTTTTCTTCATATAATTTGTAGTTGTACAATCAAAATAAACAAGAAAAAAAAACTCTGAGATTACAAGTGCAATGGAGAAAACATCTCTCAAGCTTGTCTTCTTGTTCTGTGTCATAGTCACAGCACTTTGTATTTATATGATTTATTTTGGTTTGGTTCTCTACTATAGTTTGTGGTGTGTAGATGTGAAGGTTCGCATTTGGTTGATGCAAGAGAGATGACGGAAGAACAAGTGAGGGTGAATGTTGTATTCATCTGATCCGTGATCTTTGAGAAATCAAAAAAAAATCTTCAGTTGGAAAACCTCTTTGGATGAATACAACATTCACCATTTTACATTATGTTGTCAAAAATCACACACTTGGTAGTCTCTGACTCTCTTTATGAAGCCTCAGTAGCCTTGTGAATACTTATTCATATCATAGGAGTTCGTGAAACCATCATTTACAAAAATATTAGGAGAAGGGAGGTTTCTTGAACAGGACGTTACCCCTTCGAGTCAGGGAAGTCTCTGGTAAAACGATTAAGCTTGTTCTAGTTTTAGTGATGGACTTGATAAACCATGGGCTCCGCACATGCCCCCATTTCTTTTTATTTTCCTTCACTAGTCTAATCTATCCATACCAATTCAGATTAAATTAGTCATTAATTTGAGACAAACCACAATGTATTTCGAAAATAATATTACTTCTACGTAATAAACAATTCTTATTATATACTAATATCAGAATAAATTATATAAATATATCTGATTGTACGAAAAAAATATTTAACTTTATTAAACTAAAAAATATAATATTTAAAGTAAATTGGAAAGGATGTTATTCTCCTACATTCTCATAGGTAGATTTTGTGATTGTGAGCTTAAATACAATTCAGTAATTACTTATTTTGAAATAATAAATACATTTATTTGAAATATATGTTTTGTTTACATAATATTAGGTATATAAATATTGTAATCATATCTGTAAATTTTTTTGAATCTAAATATATACATAATATTTTGAGATCGTGTATTTTATTCGAAATAGAAAATATTTTTTTATAAAAATATAAGAATAGTAGAACATATGAACTTTTTTAAGATAAACTATGCAAACAATATAGTGATCAAGGTAGGTTCAAAACCACTGTAAAAAAATCACCTATATTTTAGTTACAGTATATACAATTAAAATTTTAATAATAAATTAATTATATTACATTTAATTTAATTTTTAGAATAAAACTGAAAACAATATCCGCGCATTTGCGCGAGTTTAAATCTAGTTTACATTAACTTTGTGTAGTGTTCTCAATCCAAAAATTAAGCTTGTTTATTAACTTTTATGCTATCATTAACTTTATTTTTCTTAATCGTTTTAACTTTTATGGGCTAATGAATTTTATGTAGGTAAAAATAAAAAAAGAGAATAATACTTTTATGCTAGCATTTGGAAGCAAATATAATGTAAGTTAGAGATGGAGGCACAAATAAATATAAGTAGGCTAGAGAATAATACTTTTATGCTAGCATTTGGAAGCAAATATAATGTAAGTTAGAGATGCCATTAATTTAGTTTCCTAGTTATATTTTTCGCACGTTCATAATGTAAGGAAATCATTCTTAAAATTATATTTTTAGATAATGGGATATATATAGTGCTAAAACTCAGACTAATCGTCAAGGCATGTCTAAAGCTGGGCACTATTGTCGTTTAAAACCTTTACAAAGAGAGAGAAGAACAACGATTTTGTAAATGGTGTAACTCGATCCCTGCTCCTGAGTCTTGACCCACATGATGATGAATGCTCTAGCAAAGTACTAGGCCACATGCTCTTGGGTAAAAGGGAAAAGTAGTTGTTTTGCTGAATCTAAAAGGTAGAAAGAGTGATCTCTCTCACGTTTTTAATTGCACACAAAGCACAAGTACGTAACTTTAAAATTAACTACGTACGTATACGGATACGAGAGTAATGAATTGTTAAAATTGATTACAACCACGAGGGTAAAGAAAAAGTTGGTTGATAAAAGGACGACAATGTTTAAAGGAAAGAAGAATGACAGAGACTAACTACATAATAAACCATAGATTAGAAACAAACAATAACAAATATTTTTTCAAAAAAAAAAAACAATAACAAGAAGTTAATTGTGAAACTTGTTCTTTTAGACGACCAAAAGCTAAAGGCATTTTGTGAATCACGAGAGCCTCACGTGCGGCTCCATTCTCCATGTTGAAAGACTTCGCTATAACCAATGACAACAGCCAAGCTTTACTATTTAATTAACTTCAATCTTTAATGTTAACTGTGATATGCTGTAAGATATGCTTTCCTAATGTTAATTATCTTTGATTTAACGAGTAATATAAGTGATCAAGGATTTAATTACTTCTCAAATCATATACCAACCCGTTGTCGGGTTTTTGGTAAAATGATTGATCAAATCTCTATTATATATAGAAGAATCTGAAAGTAAAGATTATGCCACCTAATTAACGCCTAACTGTCCCTCATTTAGTTATAGTTTGGTACTTAAATAACTTCTCTCACCAATTTCGGCGCAATGCATTCTTCTATACTATATAGTATTCCATATCATTTGTATATCAATAATATATATCTGACTCAGAGTGAAAATAATGAATTAATAAACATAGATTTGATGTTTTTGAATATTTCTCCATGTGTCTACATGATTTTGGAATATTACTTATTAACTAGAATCTGTCGATATGAGAATAGTGTATGAGCTACTAATCAAACGAGTTATGTCTTAGTCTTCATTAAATATCATTATCATCAATAAACCAATATGATTCAGATATAATTTATAACGGCCGGGGACCAAGTAGGTGTCGATTTTGGATGGCTAGTATTAGTTAGTCACAACAGTTTTGGTTGGTAACATATCTTGCTCACGTCGATTAGGATCTGAAAACCAACTGATACACTTAGGACATGTTTATCCGGATCTCTTAAAGTGGAGTAATTAACTTATAATTTTTTTTTTTTTACATTTTTCCGTTAAGAGACGGTTTCTTAAGTCTCTTATTTAAAAGATGGTTTTTAATTTTTCTTAATTAAAAGTTAAGAAATGTCTCTTAAAAATTTAAGAACCCCTGTGCTAAAAGACATGTAATAAACATGCCCTTAGGATTTTAGAGAAATATCAGCTACTAAACCGGAATCAGAAAAAATATAAGCTCTTTTGGATCACCGGTATGGTTTTCATTGGTTACTGAGATTGTAATTTAGTAAGATTCGACTTTTACAATTTGGGGTTTTGGGTAATGTTAACCACATTTAGGGCAAAGATTCCTTCACGGTGGGGGCCACGTGGGCAAGGAGGGGCACAGTGTCCGGTGGGTTAGGGAACAGTGCACAACCCCCAACGGACCCACTCGTTACCTCTTTCTTGAACCGGTCTAGTTCGGTACGGTTAGGTTTATTTGCCGAGTCACCCTTTTTTCCCCTTGTATATATATAACACCTCTTCATTCATTAGGCCTATCATTCATCACTTCCTCATTATCATCCACAAAGAAAAGATACCCTAATTGCTTTCTCTCTCTCACACACACACACATTCACTTAGAAAAGATTACTGCTTCTTAATCTGTGATATACTTAGCGAAAATGAAGACGGCCAGTTCAAGCATAGGGGGAACGAAGAGGAAGATGTGGAGCCGAGGAGTGGTTAGAGAGCAAAAGGCTAAGCTGTACATCATAAGGAGGTGTGTTGTCATGCTTCTTTGTTGGCATGACTAACAAAAACAAAATACTCAAATCATGATCATGATCAACTTCATGAAGAACACTAACCAGATATTTTGTTATTTTTCGGGTGGGGTCTTAATTATAACTCTTGGGAAGAAGCTTATATGTATTCGCATGTAAATTAGTAGCTAGTTAATTCGATATCTTTTTATTGTTATTTTCTTAGTTGGGTTAGTTAAGTTCCTTTATTTTCTGAGATATATCTCAAATTATTACCTTAAGTTCACATCAAAATTTTATAAAGGTACAATTTTACATTTACGGTTAAATTTTTATTACTTACTGAATTTAAACATAGACGAACAAAAAAGGATTGGTGAATCGAATACTTTATCGTTCTTCTCAGAATTTTTATTTTTAAAAAGGAATGGAAGAACACAACATGCTGCATGATCTATATCTTCACCATTTACACAAAAATTATGGCTAAGTAGAATATACAAGCTTGCACGTAGTCAAATCTTTCCCTTAATTTTCTTTGGAGCTAAAATCTTGCGCCTAGTTATAATGTGTTAATTTTAGTACGTGGAAGTTTCTCAGTTGAGCTTTATCCTTAAAAAAACAAATAGTTTGGATTTCTCAAAACGAAGATATAACATTTTTAAAAATATATATTTTTCAAAAAAACATCACATATATGAAAGACATGTTTTTTTCTTAGGAATAATAACATTTCAAGAGTAGCTTATCTAAATCAAATCAACTTTAAATTTGATTAGTTAATTTATTGATCGTTTACATCTAAAAATAAATTAATCATCAAAGTATATTAACTTTAAAATCAAATAAATATGATTAGATGGATTTTTTTTAAAAAATTAATATATAGTAATATTATACTAACTCCTATACTCTTTATAATTAAATAGGCAGCATAGCAAACAAAAAAACTTGTAATTAGATATACCTGTATTTGGCATACGTAAATGTCGGATACACATTTAGGAGAAGAATATTAATTGTAGAATTAGTAATCATTTGTTACCCGATTTTTTTATTGGAAAACTTGCGACCCGATTTAATAATATCAAATTAATAAAGAATCAAGTTGTGACGAATGCTTATTAATTTATTTAAAATTCTGTAGGCAGTTTAGTAATACACTAGTGATTGGCCCTCCAATGTCACCAAAAGGGAAAAGATTAGTACTACAAAAACGATATTTAAATACATACAGATTTTGAGAACGAAAACAGACAGGAAATACACTAATTTTATTCTGTACTCTGTACTAGAATACAGTTTTCAGGTCGCATAGATGCCACGTCAGAAGGATTCTGGTGTCTGTTTTGTTCATGTCTCTTGAGAGAAAAACCCAACTTTAAAAGCTAACAACTTATGAAATAGAGAATAAAATCGTCTCTTCGAATTATATTTAACAGATATAAACATAATTTGAAATTATACCTTCCAAACTTTCAGTTGTCTGATTACATTACATAATTTCACATTTTGTGAAAAATGAAAATACTACTGGTGTCGGCCGGCCACATTGAAGAGACGTTCTCACCAAAACTTTTTTTCATAATCTTATACGCCAAGCGGCCAAGGTAGCAATGAGTAAACAGCATAATCACAAAATCAAATAGATTATTATTATGCAGACACACGAAAACAATATTTATGTCTTTTACCAGAAAAAAATGTATCATCACATTTTAATAGCTACCTACTTCTATCTTTAATAAAACGGCTAAATTGGACTATCACATAAAGTGCCGCAAAAACAGGGTTTAGCGTTCTTTAAATAATCAAACAAAACCAGATTGTTCTCATGTATCTTTGAGTATCCAAACCTTCTCACAGTTTTTTTTTTTTAAAGAAATTTATAATCCGGGTCATCCGGATCTGAATACCCGACTAGTCCCAGAGACTAAACCATATAAAATATCCCATGTTCCCATATGTATGCTGTCTATTGAGTAGCAAGTTCGAACTTGGAATAGTTAACATTTTTTCAAGCCCGCTCTACCATCCGATCAAGTCCATGTAAAATTTGTTTTCTTTTTCTAAAAAAAAATTGCATCCTGTTGTACGATGCAGTCTTGATTTTTGCATTTTCCATGATGGTTTCTGTAATGATTATTTCCAGAATAAAGCTGTTATAATTTGTAAAAAAATTAGATCAACATATGTGATCTTCTACAAGTTTTATGATACGGAATAGTAGAGTTGGAGATCGTCGGCTAATACCACCACAAACCGCCTGAAAGAAACTGTTGATGATTACATGGCAAAACCGTACATCATCAAGCCAAGAAAACCTCATCACAAGAGAGGAAATAAACATCTTTTCAATAGCTTTGAAAATAATCTTCACACTCTAATGAATCCTAAAATTTACTTAGAAATAAGGTTTTGAATCGATTAAATCTTGATTAACAAAAATGTTTAAAATGGAAAGAATAAGTACTAAATATCAATGAAAAATGAGTGTTTATTGATTATATTGAATGTGAGTACAAAAGTATTGACAATCAAATTAAATTTAAATATATTTTGTTATGGAGAAAAAAACTCTTTTCTCTTGCCTTCTCTTTTTTATACTCCCTTCGTTTTTTATATGATATTTTAGAAGGTTTATATTGTTTCAAAATAGATGATGTTTTAAGATTTTAATGTATGTTTTGAGGTTTTAAGGTTAAATTTAACTTTATTGGTTGAATGATTTTAAAATTACATTTTTAAAAATACTTTTAGATAAATGTAATTTTTTTAATTTTTATGCAATAATCCAAAACTTCATCAACTAAAAAACGGAAGGATTAGTTTTTGCTGGCGAATAGTAATTGAGGCTCTATTTCCGACGAATATCATGTTTCTTCATTATTACTTTAAATGTTATTGTTTTGCACTAATGGTTCGTTGACTCTTCGTCCTCCTATTTTTTTGGCATTTTGAGCTCGGGATGGACTTTTCATCCTTATGGACTGGTATCCTTTTTTCAGAATTTGTAAATGGTTTTCGGTCCAGGCATGATGTCCCCGAGTCAGGATCTCGGATCGGTGTCTGGAACGGTTGAAAACGGGCTCCAACACACTCTTCGTAATATCGTTGCTTTCATATGTGCAAGTGCAACAAATCAAACCGGTGGAAACTTCTAGCTTCATTTTAGCGGTTGGGCTTGGGTTGGGCTTTGAGATTTCCCAATATTGTTTTCTTAAGATACGAGAGGACCGAAGTTAATATAAATAAAAATATATATACATATAATTAAAAATCTTATAATTTTTGGGTTTGATTATGAAGATATAAAATAAAATTCAGAGTCATGTCTAAAAACAGCCAAAACAGGAGTCACTGCAGTAATATGGCCGTCACTTAGGTAAAATTTATCAACGACAAATTAAATAACAGTTAGGGTACAACAGTACGTACCAAAACATCATTATAATTAATAAGGTCTTACGTACTTCACTTAGTGATGCAATCTTACACAAATACGACGTTAGTTACGTAATCTCCTCGTCATGACCAATCACAATGAGTCAGTGACCAATCACAATCACATATAGTGTGTCGATCATGCATCTAAGTGCACCCGTATCTAAGACAATTAATATTTTTGATACACGATTTGAAAGCGCGGATTTATTTTTGGATAAAAATGTTATTTGACATTTTTTTTAATTTTGATATACAGATTTATGTTAAAAATAAATATTCGGTGTTTCATATCAGATTTGGACCCGAGGTTGAACTGTAAATTAAGTGATTCGTATATATCTAGTTTAAATTTAATGAAAATGTTGTTAATTACAATTTTGATAAAATCCGATAAAAATCTAAACAATTATCATTAACATGTGAAGTAATCCTAGTTGAATTATTAAAATTCCAAAGAAAACTAATAATATTTCTAAAAATAATTTTTTATATACTTTTAAATTGTACATAAAATTGAAAAAAAAACTATTCCCTCCGTTTTTTAATTATATATAATAAGTTTATTGTGTAAATTAAATCTGTTTTACCTTGTTAATTTTATAAGTTTATTATAATATAAAAATATTTCAAATGTTCTCACAAGTCTTTCTGCACGAACTGAATCTGGCACAACTCATATACTTTTGTATTTTTTTATTTTTTATTTATCAGATATCCACTTTAAAAAACCAAGTTGGAGTGCTCTAAGAGCAGCCTCATTGGTTGGAATCAGAAAAAGAAGATCTTGATAAATAGATATTGTTATTTTAATTAATTTTGCTTAATTAATTAAAATGTGAATTAAATACGTGAGCTATTCATATGTTGACAAGTGGGAATGAAGTGTTCTAATACGGTTCCCATATGTCCTTAAATGAGAACTTTTTCTTGTGCTCTTTCTTATTTTTATGTTTTTTAATTTTTCTTTAATTATCAAAACTTCATCAAGAACTTTGCGATGGAGGTGTTCTAAGAATTAACATCTATAAGACACTACACAAATCTCTCAATAAAAGAAATATTTTTTATAATTATATTTTTTACTATGTTAAATCAGTAAACACTTGATATGTGTTATATGAGTTTCTCACAATTCAAAGAAAGTTTATGTTCCAAATACCATCCCTCACCTCTCATTTTATTTTCTTATTTTAAAAATTTTAAACCATGTTCTAACTTCCCACTGAAGATGGCCATGATTAACCCGGGTCTCTTGTGAGATTCTTAACGAAAAATTTGTCTTTTTAATTTTTTTTTTTTGCATTTTTTCCGCTAAGAGACGACTCTTATGGTTCTTATTTAAGAGACGGTTCTTAGCTTTTCTTAGTTAAAAGTTAAGATACGTCTCTTAGAAAAACTAAGAATCCCACCTTAAGAGACTCCGGTTAATCCTGCTCTTATAATCTATTGTACATTCCTCCATTTTCTGTATGAATACATTCCTCAATTTTATCTATAATAATAATAATAATAATAATAATATAATAATAATAATAATAATTCATTAAAGGAAGTACAAATAAAGCTACAGATAAATATGCACTAAGCTACTTAGAAGAAATCGCTCTTTCTATTTAACTGTTGTTTTTGTGAAGCAATTTATACAAAACGTTTTTTTTTTAAATATTGTGAGGTTTTTTGGGTTCTTTTGTATATGGGTTTTGACTAGTTCTGGAGTTGGGCAAGTCCTTAACGAGTGGTGCCTTCCTGCATGGATAAACCGTGTGTACCGAAACCTAACTGATCAAGTGGCCACACAGTTTGATACTGGAATAAAACCAGTATTAATGTAACTAGTTAACCCCTTTGATCCTAGAGTTGAGAAACTCCTGTGCGGTTATTTTTCTTGTATTTTTGGTCCTTTTAGGTCTAACTCCTCAATGTTGGTTGTTTACGAGAAATGGATATAGTATGTAAAATCTTTTGCACGAAAAAAGATTGCACAAGAGACACGTAAATACACAAGGCAAAAGAGTCAGAGGCGCATCAACGTACAAAGCTCAGAATCCAAACTTGTCTCTTTTTGTTTTCTCCAAACACTAAAATCATTTAATGACACACATCATCTTTGGTACGTTTCCTGTACTTCTTCATTGTCTCTTTTTGGTTTCACTTTAACATTTGTAAACAAACAAAAAAAAACCCAAAAGTTAAATTCAAATCCCACGGACAAATGGTGCAAAACTCATGCACCCATCTTTTGGCTGATAGATAAATCATAAGAGAAAAAAAAAACTCATATAACCAAACCAAGTCCCTTAGAGCAGGATTAACCGGGGTCTCTTAAGGTGGGGTTCTTAGCTTTTCTAAGAGACGTATCTTAGCTTTTAACTAAGAAAAGCTAAGAACCGTCTCTTAAATAAGAACTATAAGAGCCGTCTCTTAACGGGAAAAATGCAAAAAAAAAAAAAAAATTTAAAAAAACAAATTTTTCGTTAAGAACCCCACCTTAAGAGACCCGATTAATCATGGCCTTAATGGATACAAATATCTCCGTGATACATACACACACAAAAGCACACATATGACATATCCATATTTGTATAACGTGACGTACAATATTGATTAAAACTTGATTACCTTAATGGTGATATTGTTGTTGTTCGACGATGGTAATAGTGTTGTGACTACTCATTCTCTGTCTCTTAGCATTCACAGAAGAAGATGATTCTTCAACGTTACTCTTCTCCATCACCGCCTTCAAAGCTTCCTCTATCATCCCTATACAATACTCTTCCATATCCTCCCCGGAGCTCTCTTCTCCGGTGACAAACAACACGTTCTTGACTCGTCTCCCGACGGTGGTTATCTCCGCCTTGAGCGTTTTGAGACGCATCGCTTTCAACGTTTTGATCATGTCCGGCAATAGGTCCGACCTGTCTTCACAACAAAGCGACGCTTTAATTACGAATCTGCCATCTTCGGTTTCTTCCTCCTCCGTGAAAGCTACCGTTAACTCGTCGCTCTCCGTTGGAACCAAGTTTGTCTCCGAGATCACTGAAGTCTCTCTCTTCAACTCTTTCACGTGCTGAATCACTTCCGCTAGTAACGACGCTTTATCAGTCTGCATACCAAAAGATAAGCATATCATAATCACAAACATAAACATAAATTTGTTATTATCGAAAAGAAAATGATGTGGTCGACCAAGTGATGATTTGGTCTAGCAATAAGTTTTTTTTGTTCCAAATTTTATTTAAAAACAAAGGTTTTTTTTGTTGCTTTTATTCTTTCTGAGCAGCGTCGTTTGTTTCTCTTTATTACAACAATTAACCAAGAAGCGACATCGACGTTCCATATATTCCCACACTTTTTATTTATACTTACAACAGTCTCTGACTGATACCTTTGAATAACGTAGTTCCTTTTATAAAACCCTAAATGTAAAAAAAAAACAAAGACAAAATGTGACATGAACTTTCATGTCATAGCTGCTATGTTTGTCCATTTCAACTCTACACTGTCTGTAATATTATTTTATATCAATTTTTTTTCATTTTGAATCTAAATGGTTTGTCATGATCATGAATGTGCATTCTATGTGAAAATTTGAATTATAAAAAAAATGTGACTTACTTTAGTGGTGTTGGGTAATATGCTACGGAGCTTAGCAAGATGATTGTTGATTCTCTCTCTTCGTCTTCTCTCAGCTTCACTATGACTCTTTGAAGCGGCCAAAGCCTTGGCATCCATGATCTCTTGTGTTGTCATCTTCCCTAACTCAGCTTGTAACCCGAAAGGACCCGACCCGGCTTGCACTACCGGACCTAAAGCCTCTGACAAGATCCGAAGCTGTTCTTGATGATGAGTTGTTGACGTGCCTCCACTAAAACCCTCGTATCCAAACTGTAATCCCTGATGATGAGCTCGACTTCTATTGAATAAACTCCCGTAGAAAGATGCTTGAGGAGGAGGAGGAAACTGATCAAACTGTGGTTGGGTCGAAGTAGGCCATATTGGGGAAACGGAGTCCTGGGAGAAGATAGTGAATCCGGATCCGACGTCGTTACCTGGAGCTCCGAAAGTTTCGGACTGAGTAGGATCTTGGTGATGATGATGGGAGACAAGTTGGTGGAAGAAGAGGTCATTTGGGTAATTTTGTATGTTGTTCATGGCTCCTGAACTTTCTATTTCTTCTTCTTTCTTTGAGCACATCACTCTTTTCTATGAAGACATAAAGGTCTCCATCTTTCTACTCTTTTTCCCACTTCCTCTCTCTATCTCATATATATGTGTGTGTGTATGTGTGTGTGTCTGTAAAAGAAAGGAAAAGTTGGTAAAGGAAGCTAGGAGTTGAGAGAGTTAAAAAGAGAAAAAGCTTGCTTTCAAATGCAGATTTATATAGGAACACTTGTATGCATTTGTATTATAGTGTTCCAAGTATTATAGAGTTTGCAACTTGTGTGTTTGTGTATTTCTTTTATTAACCAAGTGTCTGGCGAGCTTAATTCTCTAGGGCCTACTCACTAGTGATAGGCAAGTTCTAGTGCACCATCCTGAGCCGCCCATGAGATCTTGGTCTAATAATACGCCTTACATTATGATTAGATGTCATGTAACACTTTTCTCTCCATAATATGTATTCAGGAATTTGAACCTCATACCTCTTGTTGTAGAAACATTAATGAACTATTTGTTAAACTATTATACTAAAAAAGTTTCCATTCATCTACCCGTTTAGATCTAATACTTTATTGTCGATATATAATTTGTAGATTCATATTTATTTATATTAAAAGGAAAATTAATCTACATTTTTACTACCAGGATGTTATAGGATGAAATCCCTAAACCAAAAGTCCAAAGCTAAGCGTCATTCAGTTCTATTCTCTTTAAACTTTGTCTTGAATATTTTTCTAGTTAACCTACCAACGTTAGTACATTAATTCTTACTTTTACATACTCAACAGATCTGTTGGATAATTAATATTAAAACTGTTTTTGTTTTAGACCACTAAGCTTAGTTATTACTTGCTATATTAGTTACTAAGCGGAACACATAACATTTAGTAGAGGTCTGTTTTATTTCTTTGATTGAAAGACGTGAACAAATTAACTACCAACCGGTTTACTATTAATAAACGCGGCATTGTTACAAAATACATAATAAACCAAATTTAATAGTAGTATTAAGCAAATATATACAGTTACATTTACATATATTAATTATTTGTACATATCATATATATATATATATATGTATTCAACTATATACCATATAAAAATGCATAAATATTATAATTTCAAAATTTGCATTGAACATGAATTCAGAACTTAAAATTTTAATTTCGAAATTTACAGTGAATTTTCATCAACAATTATAAATTATTAAAAGTCCCACATTGAAAATTTAATTATCACGGGTTCACAATTTTTGTTATAAAAATACATATATTCTTAAAATCATATGATTAAATCTTACTTAACAGATATAAATATTAAAATATATTCATGAATGATTATAAATTATTAAAAGTTTTACATTGAAAATTTTATTATCACGGGTTCATAATTTTTATTATATAAGATACATATTTCGTAAAATCATATAATTAAATCCCATTTAATAGATATACATATTATAATATATTACATATCTATGTTAATATCATTTAAATTTAATTATATCTTTACAAAATATATCAAACTGAATGTTTATATTGATTTACCATTAAATGATTGTGACTATTTTAATGTGTTTGAGTCAATTAAATTATATATGTAATAGTTAATTATTTTTTAATTATTTTATATATATAGTTTTATAATAAATAATAATATAAAATAAGTAATAGTACGTAAAAATAATTTATAAATATAGTGTTCATCCTGCTCATGGTGTTAAGCAAATAGATACAGTCACATTTGATATTCTTCAAGATGGGATAAAGTATGACATTTTTCAATGTCAAATCTTCATCGATATTTGATATCAAGGTTATAGAATTGAGGAATTTTATTATAGAAGTGGATTATTCCAATGTATGTCTTAAAATTTTCTCTGTTACAGAAAAAGTATAAAAAATAAAGTTAAGTTGGAGATGATTTTAGAGTCTTTCACTCACAATAAATCTACGTGCACTTGTTATTCGCTGTTGAAATAGAGTCATGATGATCATTTGTGGGTTCATAAGGTACGGGATCCGAGACAAGACTATTTCAATGTTACTGCGGGTACATGCAAATGCGAAGAAATGATCAAAGGAACCGTAATTGCCAGATAATTAGGCAAAATAGAGCATTGCGCATGTGTGTATTATAGAGTGAGAAAACTTGAGAGAGGAAGGCATGACCGAGAGAGTTGTAATATCGATTATCATCTTGTACATTCATGGAAAGAACTTCAACAAGAAAATATGCTATCTCAGCACCTGAATCCTTATAAGTAATCAGTTTATCTTTTAGGTATTTATGATATATTTTGTTAAGCCTGAAAATGTTTTTTTTTTCTTTTTTGTTACGATGAGAATGAGTTTAAATCTCCAGCTGAGACTAGGACTCAAGGTAACTAAACCTCACATACACATTAATATTAAAAGAGATATAGAACCATATATATTTACAAATACTAGTGTCTAGTGCCAATGATAAATTAATCTTAAGATAACAGTTGTAAGAACAAAGCTTTCGTCCTCACATGGCATAGTCATAACTTAATTTCTTATGGGTTTATATACATGGATCTATGAACCTATAGATGCATATAAATATATGTCCTGATACACTATCCATACATACAACTTCTAGTCTAAAAAAACAACTTGTAGGTTATCTTATTTATTCGTAGTTTGTATAGATCGCGTGCAACTTGGAAAGTGACTCTGCAAGTCGTGTTTGCTTTTAACTTACGGAAAACTCAACTAAGGAGTGTAGCTATCAGAGTGGAAAAAATCAAAACTAATATTGTTTTTTTTTCGTATTGATCGGTCCAGATTTTACTTTACATTCCCTTATAGGGTATTGGAGAGCTTGAGAAACACCGTAACCTAAAAATACAAAAAGAAAAATGAATAAAAACACAGAGTGAACACAACACACACAGATTGTCGGACCGACCAAAGACTCAAAAAAGGCTGGCCGTATCATCATGACCTTAGTCTCAAGCTCGCAATCAAAAATCCTTTTGCTTTTCTTCGCACTTTCATTTCACTGCAAAAAGCTAGTATTAAAAAAAAATAATTGTCCTGCAGACTTTTAAAACGTATTCCATACCAAAAATATTATTCTATATTTTTTTTAAAAGTATTGTTTTCACAATATAAGATGTTTTCACAAATTATAAATAAAAATATTAACCTATTGGATTTATATTATATTTACATAAATTAATTTTAAACCATTTTTCAAAATATATTTTTAATATTTATGTATTAAAGTGAAACAGAGGGGAGTATTTGTTAACATAAATTCTAATATACAACACGAGTTTCTCTTGGCAAATTGGCATGTAAATGTGTACACACAAATATACATGCACGTGTGCGTTTTATACATATATATATATATATATATATATATATATATATATATATATTCGTTTTTTTATTAAAGAGAAAAGTACTTGAAATTTTTAATTTGATGGATGGATGCTACTTTATCTCTCTCTTGAACGTAACGCATGCCCAAGACAATCAATGGCAAAAACACGGTTCACATTAATTTCAGATTGTTACTTCAGATTTCTATACGTTTTTTAAATAAAATTGTAATGAATTCCTTTAAAAATAAAGAAAGAAAGATTGCAAAAAAGCTTGGCAAATATCCGAATGTTTCCTTCAATTTGGTAGGGTTTAAAGTTTGACCGACTAAAGCTTAAACATTAGAATTAATGAGCACAGCGATGGAAATAAAGTAGGGAGTCAGTTTTGTTCATGCGAAAAAAAGTCAGTGCTCTTTTTCTTGAGTTCCATTTCCCACGCTAATCCTTTATGGTTTCCTCCAAGACCTTTTCATCATTTTGTCTTGGAACGTACTCCTCTCTTTCTCTTCTGAGGAGAGTCTCCTCTATACATGTAATGCAAGCCAAGTCTTACATGGCTTTCTGCACCTATGTAACCAAATTTTAACATAACTAAATAAAAGTAGAAGCTGTAGACAAAAAGAGATTAGTAGTGAAGAGGCTTGATTGTATATTAGCAATAAGATCAGAAACGTTAATAAAAAAATTCAGAAACGTTGATTGTAGACACTGCCTTAACTTTGTTCCAACCCTTAAAATAAAATACTATGTTTATTCGTGGGTTTTTATTAATGAAATTAATGATATTTATAAATTTGCTTATATTTGTTTATTAATATATGCGAAAACACAATATGTAATGAATAATGAGCTTTAAATTTAGCTAAATGGTACTTTCGTGTATTTTCAAAAAAAATAATATTCATTTATATATCTTAAAGTAAAATAGTTGGTGTTTTTCTTGAGATATTTTTTAAAACATTTAAGAATGGATGAAACTAAACAACAAAGGTAAAAAAGGGAAAAAAAGGCGTAACATGATGTACGTTATATTTATTTTCTATAATAGAACGTACATTGTTATTTTATTAAAAGTATATGATGTATGTTCTATTATAAGCCTAATATCATTGGTTAATCAAAAAGTCGTAAACCATTTATGTGATGTGTGGAAGATGCTAAATGTCTCGAAACACCTGGAGAACGTATGTGATCTTTAACATTTTTGCAATCATCATAACCATATATATATGAGCATGTGTGTCAATGTGCTTATATCGACTCTCTAGACATTGGTATTTCTGTCATACATGGTAAATACACTCTCCTTTTTGAACTTTCAGTGTCAAATACACTTGCAGTTTCAATACAGTTACCCGGAGAGAGGGTCTATCCGTGGGTTTCACCTCCCCTTAAGGATTAGTCTGGGCCTCTCCATGGGTTTGGGATACCCCCAGGTTAATAAAAAAAAAAACATCAACAAATTTGGGTTTACACAAAATCCTAATACACATAGAATGTAAATAAACTCTATTTACACATATATTACGACACTTATTTATCATATGATTAATGAAATCACTTTGTTAATTTTTCATCTAAATGCTATAATAAAAACAAATGTACTCTATCCACTTCTATTTCCCCCCCTAAAGCAGAGATTGTTATTTGTATTCTATATTTACAAGTAAAATAACATTTTATTATAGAAATATATTTTTATATTCAAAATTTTCCTTTTAACTTCTTATAAAAATAACTAAAATAGTTTTTTAGAGAATTTTTTTTAATACAAAATAGAGACACACTTTTTTTGTTTACATAATAGTCTTTAAAATTTAAGAATTATAACAAGTAATAAATAAGATCTATTATTTTTATTTTAAATCATAATTTATTTACTTTAAATTTATTATTTAAACCTGAAATTATTAATCATAAGTTGATTTAAATTTTTTTTAATACTTTTACATATTAATAACAATATAATTTATCTTGAGACTCTTGCAACAATAAAGTTAATTGAGTTGCTTTTAAACTTCCATAATAAAAAGGTATAAGTTGTAAAACAAAAATAGAATATTAAGAATATTTTTGAGGCAAAATGAGAAAATACATTGGAAAATAATACATCTTTATTTTAGAGGGAAAAACAGAAAAATACATTGAAGGTATCTTACATAAATATAATCCTAATTACAAAATAATCTACTATTAAGATTTGAACGAATAAGAGTATTAGTGGAGAACAACAAAAGGAATACAGTTAAGTGCAATACAATTATGTGGTTTGAGTCATAGATCAAACATTATGAGTTTTATCTGTCTGGTTTGATAAAAAGTATGTTTCATAATGCGTAATTAGCCTATTCTAAATTAGTTTTTGGAGATATAGTCAAATATATTCTATATTCCCTAAAACAAATGTTTCCATGTGGTAAGACAATGTTTTTTTTTTTGTTGGCTCCATAAACACTTTAAACTATCTATTTGCAATCATTCTTGCAAAGCATTGCTGAGACTCTTGACTTTTTTGTATGCAACTAACTAACTTTATACAAAGAAAAAAAATAATGAAAATAGGTAATATTGGATCCTTAATCAAATATTTCAGTATTACTTTACTAAATTAATTGAAGTATCAAGGACTCTATCATATTAGAGACAAAGTCTCTTGCATCTGAAATTTGAAAGGATATCAATTAAGTAACATATAAGAGAGATGTGCAATCCACTTATCACTAATTGATTTTATGTTGGAAACTCATAATATCTGATCCATACAATTCAACTTAATCCACATCAATCATGTTAAAAATTGGCTCAATGATCTTTACCGAACATTTAAAATACCATCATCTTGAAAGAGGCCGTATTAGAGATAAATTTTCTCATCCAAAATTCAAAGATATCTCAAATAATATATAAAAATAAGGTATTCTAGCTATCACCAATATATTTTAGGTTTGAAACCATCCTATATATTCTACTTCGTCCAAGTCTGAACACCTTCAAGAATCTGCTGTTACTCTAGTATTGGAGTAATTAACTGAAGTGTGTTTGGGTTGTTGGTTATCTATTCCTTGTTTTGATAAAGACTTTTTAATCTCCTTTTGGATCTGACGAAGAATTAGGTTCTGCAAAACAGTTGTAAACAATTTTTTTTGGTAAATATATTCAGAAAATAGGAAAACGCATGTTATTTTTTATATTAGTGTCGGGTAGAAGTTTGTTCTTTTCTTGATGAGGTATGTACCTTTGTGAGCTAGAACCCAAACTCGTGGTTAGTCCGATATTGAGGTTTTCTCGACTATGCCGTTTGTTCACCAGGGCGCATGCGAAGCTACTTTGATACATTGTATATTTCTATAACAAAAGGTATACATCAAGAACCTTTCAGTCCCTTTGATTTGGTACCACACGAATATTAATTGTTAACGTGCATGCTTATCATTAATTTGCATATACATGTGTCTGCGTAATTATATATATACTCGAGACTTCTATGTTGCTTCAGTCTGACGTCTCATAACATGCCTTTGCATCATTGCTCCGGTCCACACCACCTTTGTTTAGGAGTTAAATTGTGACCTCATTTTTGTTTTTTAGATTAGTTTATTTCCAATAATTTGATAGATTTGAAAGAAAATCTTGTTGCTGGATTTACACTTCCGTAAACTTGTTGTGAAGATATGGACTTTGGTTCTCCATTGTCGGAAGAAGCCTTTTGCTTCGCCTAAGAAATTTGTACTAAACATTCATTCACCAAGTCTAGGCCCAATTTTCAGTACAGAAAAGAATGAAGTGGCCCTAAAGTTCGTTTTGTTTTTTTTTCCTCTAAAATTCATCTACTTAATTTATTGATATTTAATAATATAAAAATTATTTATTTTTTATATTATTGGATTTGCTATTTTAAAAATGTAAATCCAGTGTTCGTATCAATCTTTTGATGTTCTTGAATTATGTCATAAGCTCCTGAAGATAACAATTTATAATAAATAAGACACCGTACAACTCTTTTTGTTTTTATAACACTATCTACACAAAAAAGTATAGCTAGACAAAAAGATTATCTACACAAAAAGGGAGGTTTTAGTCTTAGAAGTCAAACTGCTAAAAGTTGTTAAAATATACTAAGTAAACATGTACGAACAACAATGTCCTCGAAAACTTGTCTTTCTCTTAAGAATATATACTTGATACATTAAGACCAAGCATCTCCAAGAGTTTGAACTTTGAAGGAATAGTGGAATCAAACATTAGAGAAAAGAAAAAGGAAAATCGTATTTTAAGTTTTTAGACTAACATTTAAACGAACCTTAAATTTTTTCACTAGTATTTCTGACATTCAAAGTAACTGTTCTAATATATGAAACCATAAACTTTATTTCCCGCCAAAAATATGATGATCTGAAAATATGATGCGACAAAAATGATAATGTGAAGAGATGACTAGGTTAAAAAGCAATATAAAAAATATTTTAATCTTTTATTGTTATTCAGCAAATTAACCCTTTTGTTATAAACAAATTGAACATATTAACAAAATGCTTACATTCATACCAAAGAAATACATGTTATGAACAAATTGAACATGTTATCGGTTAGGACAAAACGAATAATTTTTGTTACTAAAATTTGTGAAGGTAGAAGAATAGGCTCCTCTCTAGATTTTTACGGGAAATTAATGAAGTTAGCACCACAAATTTAATTGCGCAATAATTTACTGCGTTTGACCAACACTTGTCAGCATGAGATTGCATCAATAAGTTAGTAAGACACCATATATAGCTAACTAACCATAAAATAGTACTCTTCTAAGTATTTCACTTTGATCACTACACATCCTCTCTCTCTCTCTCGTTGATACAATGACGGATACGACAGACGATATTGCAGAGGAAATCTCATTCCAAAGCTTCGAAGATGACTGCAAGTTGCTCGGCAGTCTCTTCAATGATGTGTTGCAGAGGGAAGTTGGAAGCTCATTCATGGAGAAAATCGAACGCATTCGGATCCTCGCTCAGGTTTGTTTCTTTGTTTTCTTTTGTTCATCTTTTTTAAGTTCAATTATTTATTTCTTATAAGCGATAAAGAACGCATCTCCAAATTATGTAAGTCACCCATCATATTATTGATATACATTTTTTTTTCATTCACGGTTGAAAACTGTGGCTATGCTATTATTGTGATCATACTATTTATTAATTTTATTTTTCGGACATATATATTTCTAATATAATTTTTACTTAGAAAGAAGAAAAATACATTGATTAACTTTATTGATTTGAATTCTATCTATTTTTATTAGATTGCTTAGTATTCGTTTTCATTTTGGATACATATCATAGAATACTAACGTATTCTTAGAGGTAACTCGATAAAACAACACTAAATATTAAAAAGAAAATTGAGGCGAAATTCATTTTGAAGTAAAAATAAATAATATAATGTTTTTATTTATGTTTATATAAAATTTATATATAAATTAGTTACTAGATCACGCTTTTAAAGGAACCATATATTTATTTAAGATTTTTTGATATATTATTATTTTATCAAATTATGTCATATTTTACATATGTCCAACTTGAGACCATCAATATTTTTTTGATTATTGTGTTTATTAATTTTATTGAGTATTAATTTATAGAGTTCATATTGTATATACTTGTGTTAAAATATTACTGAAAACTTTATAGTCACTAATCTAAAAAATTTACAATGGTTTTAGAATATAAAGAGGAATGATACTAGTGTTTGTTGTTTTACACGTTTCAGAGTGCGTTAAATTTGCGTTTGGCTGGTATAGAAGATACTGCAGACCTTTTAGAGAAGCAACTTACTTGTGAAATATCCAAGATGCCACTAGAGGAAGCTTTGACATTGGCTCGTGCATTCACTCACTCTCTTAACCTAATGGGCATTGCAGACACTCATCACAGGTCATGTTTTGAAAAAAAAACATTTACCACCAAATTTTTTACAAATAATGAACATGCATAATAGATTCTCAAAAATTTTTTGGTATACTAAAAAACTTCTTATTTTTCCAGAATGCACAAACTCATAAACGTTACACAACTTTCAAGATCATGTGATGATATATTCACTCAGCTATTGCAAAGTGGAATTTCCCCGGAAGAGCTTTACAAAACGGTTTGCAAGCAGGTTAACTTCATATTATATTACTTTTAACTGTTCGAATATGTTTCTATAACACGTATGTCATATGTAACAACAAGCATGAGTTGAGTGCCAAATTTGCACAGTTTGATACATTGCTGCTAAATATTGTTTATCACCTTTAGGAGGTTGAGATTGTTCTTACTGCTCATCCTACTCAAATTAATCGGCGAACGTTACAATACAAGCATGTTAGAATTGCTGTAAGTTTCGAATGGTGTTTGGCATTTATTGATTTTTAGTGTTTTTAATCAATATATAGTGTGTATACCTATTATTTAATTAAAGTATTTAAGAGTTGAAGACATTTACTTTCTTGCAGCGTCTTTTAGAATATAACAGCAGATCAGATCTCGGCCCTGAAGATCGAGAAACACTCATTGAAGACTTGGTACTCTTCTTTGTAATTTTTTTTGTTAGAATTAGCAGGAAAATCTAATTATTATATTTTAAAGGTTAGGGAGATAACTTCAGTATGGCAGACTGATGAGCTTAGACGTCAAAAACCTACTCCAGTTGATGAAGCTAGAGCTGGTATATGTTAAATCGAATTATTAAATTTCTAAAATAATCTGCTTGACGTACCATTCATTTTACCTTTTAATTCACAAGGTTTGAACATTGTTGAGCAATCCCTTTGGAAAGCTGTACCACAGTACCTGCGTCGTGTAAGCAATTCCCTGAAGAAGGTATTATTCTAACTAGCCTTCTAGTTTATATTTGAAAAGAAAATATTTCCATAAATATAACATGCCATGAAAACAAAAATCTGAATAAATCAAGTTACAACCTTACTGAGATTTTATATTTGTTATTAGTTCACGGGAAAGCCACTTCCATTAACATGCACGCCTATGAAATTTGGTTCTTGGATGGGAGGTGATAGAGATGGAAACCCAAATGTGACGGCAAAGGTTATATTATTATTCTTATGTAATTAACCATTAAGTTAGTCCATGTCTCATGTTTATTATTCTAGGTCCATCTCACTTCCCATGTAAAATTTTAACACTTATATTTTAACACTTATCTTACTTTGACCCTGTGATTTGCTTGACAACTTACAGTTAAATGTTCAATTTTCCAGGTCACAAAAGAAGTATCTCTCTTGTCCAGGTGGATGGCTATCGATCTGTACATAAGAGAGGTTGATAATTTAAGATTTGAACTGTCAACGGATCGATGCAGTGACAGACTTTCAAGATTAGCAGATGAAATTCTTGAAAACGGTATGTTTCTATCAGTTTAATTTCAATTGAATGCTCATATTTTTTTTCATTCATAATTCTTTTACTAAGCCTTAAAAGTTGATGTTTTCTCCTCTCAGAAAGTCTTGAAAAAGATTCTGACAGAGTACAATCAAGTTTCTCAAACCAGCAAAGTTCATCCTTGCCAACACAGCTTCCAGGTAAAGCTCACCTTCCTTCTTGCATTGGTAAACTATCTCTTACATTTTGTATTGGTCATATAGTCCACATGCATTCATGTTTTATTAACTCTTTTCATTACAGAATATGGTGATTCACAGCATTCCAAATTTGAAATCAATACAACCACAGATTTTATGCCACCCAATCTTCAGGTAAAACAAAAAAACTCTTGACATAGTTTGATATATACATGAAACATAGTTTTTTTTTTGAAAAAAATGTTAAATCTATTCAAAATCGAAGAAAACTTTGTACAGATTGAGTTCTTGAAAAGTCTAATTTTGATATTTTTTACATTATATTTCTTACATAGAAGCAAAATGAACAAGGTTCTCCGTTGATGGGTTCAAAGCCAAATGATGATGATGATACTCCTAAAGGTCTTACTTCCAGAGGTTCTTTCTCATCTACCTCTCAACTTCTCTTCCAGAGGAAACTCTTTGCTGAATCTCAAATAGGGAGGGCCAGTTTTCAAAAGCTACTAGAACCACCTCCACTCCAACGAGCTGGAATGGCTCCTTACCGTATTGTACTTGGAGACGTTAAAGAAAAGGTACAAGTCTTTAAGATTTTTAATCAAGCTAGATTTTACATCTTAAGCTATGTGTAACCCATTTATTAATATTTTTAGTAAACATAAAGTTTGAACCATATAAGTGAATACTCTATGATCACAGCTTGTGAAGACACGAAAACTCCTTGAACTTCTACTTGAGGGTCTTCCTTGTGAGTATGACCCTAGGGTATCGTATGAAACGTCAGAGCAACTTCTAGAACCATTGCTCCTCTGCTACGAATCACTGGTAATGATTCTAGTTCCTAGTGAAAATAACGTTTCAATCAAAACTAATTATCCTTTAACATTATTCTTTTACTTAGCAATCATCCGGTGCTGGTGTGCTAGCTGATGGAAGACTTGCTGATCTGATCCGTAGAGTTTCTACATTTGGCATGGTTTTGGTGAAACTTGATTTACGTCAGGTGAGATATTAGTCCTTCTATTTTTGGATCGCTTCTGTTTAGTGATTTTACTCGTATAATGTATATATGAATCATTTACCAGGAATCTGGAAGGCATGCTGAAGCTTTGGATGCAATTACAACATACTTGGATCTTGGTACTTATAGTGAATGGGATGAAGAGAAAAAACTAGATTTTTTGACAAAAGAACTTCAAGGGAAACGACCCCTTGTTCCTCCCACTATTGAGGTCAGAATGACAATAACCTTGTACATGTCAAGACCTATCTTTCAGCATGTGTAACTTGCTAAAAATATTTATATCAGCTTTTGGTCTATAATATTTGTAGGTTAATCCTGAAGTTAAAGAAGTATTGGACACATACCGAGTTGCTGCTGAGTTTGGAAGTGAATCACTTGGAGCTTATGTTATTTCCATGGCTTCAAATGTACAATTCAATTTGGTTTCTCTAGAATGAAATTTAGCTATAAGCTATATTTATAAGAAGACATTTAAATTGATTTGCTGCTAACTTTCCAGGCAAGTGATGTCCTGGCTGTGGAGCTTCTGCAAAAAGATACTCGCCTTGCCGTCACAAGTGAACATGGAAAACCATGTCCTGGTGGAACGTGAGTAAAAATCTCCTGCCTAGATACAACACATTATTTTCATACTATTTATAGCAACATTTGCAATCATTTTATATCGTATTGTTCGATGACATACTCACATATTGCTTTAGGCTGCGAGTGGTTCCTCTTTTTGAAACGGTGAAGGATTTAAGAGCTGCTGGTTATGTGATAAGGAAACTGCTTTCAATAGATTGGTATAGAGAACACATCCAAAAGAACCATCATGGTCACCAAGAGGTACGTTACAACTATAATTCTTTGTAGAAGAATAACGCCTCTAAAAAGCTTGTAACAATCAATATTACGTGCAGGTGATGGTTGGATACTCTGACTCAGGAAAAGATTCTGGTCGCTTTACTGCAGCATGGGAACTTTACAAAGCTCAAGAAGATGTTGTGGCTGCTTGCAATGAGTATGGTATCAAAGTCACTTTGTTCCATGGACGAGGAGGAAGTATTGGTCGTGGTGGTGGCCCCACCTATCTGGCCATACAATCCCAGCCACCAGGCTCTGTAATGGTCAGTTTTCATCCCTCTTGCAGTTTTTCTTTTTCTACTTGGACATAACCAGAGCCGGTCATGCGCATAGAAACATGAAACATTCACTTATGGTCCCCCAAAATATTAGTGGTTAATATGTATATATCATTCGGCTCGAAATGAATAATATAAAATAACCAGTAGATATATGTCAAATATTGGTTTAGTCATTGCTTTGGTTTGGCCAGGGAACTTTGCGTTCGACCGAGCAAGGTGAGATGGTTCAAGCCAAGTTTGGTATACCACAAACAGCTGTTAGACAACTAGAGATATACACAACCGCGGTTCTACTAGCTACCTTAAAGCCTCCTCAACCGCCTAGAGAGAAAAAATGGAGAAACCTAATGGAAGAAATCTCAACAATCAGTTCCCAAAACTACAGAGGCACAGTCTATGAAAACCCAGAGTTTATCTCATATTTTCAAGAGGCAACACCACAAGCTGAGCTTGGTTACCTCAACATAGGAAGCCGACCAGCGCGAAGAAAGAGCTCTACTGGCATAGGACATCTCAGAGCTATCCCTTGGGTCTTTGCTTGGACACAAACAAGGTTTGTTCTACCAGCTTGGCTCGGTGTTGGAGCTGGTCTAATGGGTGTCTCTGAGAAGGGTTACGCAGACGATATTCAGGAGATGTATAAAGAGTGGCCGTTTTTTCAGTCAACTATTGACCTTATAGAGATGGTGTTAGCTAAGGCAGACATCCCCATTACAAAACTCTATGACGAACAACTTGTCTCTGAGAACAGAAGAGGACTTGGTGATATGCTGAGGAAAGAATTGATGACTACTGAAAAGTATGTGCTTGTGATAACTGGACGTGAGAAACTGTTGGAGAACAACAAGAGCTTGAAGAAACTCATAGAGAGTAGACTTCCGTATCTTAACGCTATGAACATGTTGCAAGTTGAAGTACTTAAGAGGCTAAGACGGGATGAAGATAACAATAAGCTTAGGGATGCTTTGCTAATCACAATCAATGGTATCGCTGCAGGAATGAGAAACACTGGTTAAGAAACTGGCACAACCCACTAAACGGAGATTTACAATAATCTACTATTTGTTTTCTTTTGGTTTGTTCTTTTGT